>SNQJ01S0067872.1:34158-58327 GCA_010110895.2 Picea sitchensis
AGACCCACAATGTCATGAGGGAAGACTGTGACAGTGGCTCACGATGATTCTAAGGGGTGCGCAATAAGGCAGGGTCCTTATTCCTTAGAGGCCCTTAGTCTCCCAAAAGATCACCTGATGGAGTATTGACTCCAGGGGTTTGACATCTAACAAATCTAGTCAATAGGCGAGTGGCACCCTTGGAGCATGCAGTGCGTCTTGAAGGGAACGACGTGCAAATAAAACGAAAAGCGGCAAGTGGCACCCTTGGAGCATGTGGTTCGTCCTGAAGGGCACGTCGTGATTTTAACTATCATAAGTTAATAAACCTAATGCCTAGAAAACTATGCCTCCTTAGGACTTGGTCGGCCTTAAAATAGATGATGGTATGAGTGAAGTTTAATAACTAAAAGTTCCCTTAAAAATTGTCGCCCATCCTAGTGAAATTAAAACCTAGGACTAAGTAGAACATGTGGGTAAAGAAAAACTAAATAAACATGTAACAAGAAGGGGGGTAAGAAATTCAAACTTTTATTATTAAAGTAAACATTATAATGGAGGATTAAATTTATTAAAAGGGTAAATGGTTTTTTTTATCTACACTTGCTAAATTTATTTTTAGTTAAAAAGGAAAAATGAGGAAACTTAAAAGAAAAGGAAACTCAAAGAAAAGGGGAAATTAAAGAAAAAGGGGAATGCCCAACTTAGTAAGGAATCTAGACTTTGGAACTGTCTATTTATGAACTCAATGAAGAATTAAGTAAGACGTAATTCATTTAAGAATTGTAAGGGAATAATGGGACACCGAGGAGCGTTTTTAGGTGGGTGAGGGAAATAGACAAATTTAATTAATTAATAAAATTGATTTTTTGGTGCAACTAGGGGATCGGGAGACATGTATACGAGGGAGGTTTTCCCTAATTAAATAAATGAAAAAGGAATCTAATGAGGGTTTGAGAAACTAATGACTAATAAACTACATAAAAGAGATGGTGTAGGAGGAGTATGGATCACATTTGTCTTGTGTAACGTTATGCTATCGAAATTTTATCGTGACTGAGTTTTCACTTGTGGCAGTTGGGATACCCAGCTCGGGAACGCATGGTAGCTCGACCTTGCGAGGCGAGTTGGGTGCTATCATTCTCTGGTATTTTTTGTGTGTCCCCTTTGCGGCTCGGGGGGCTCATGGGGGAGAAGATTACCCCTAGCGTTGGCTGGGAGCTACCGGTGAGGTCACATCAATTAGCAAGCGGGAGCTAGACGGAGTGCGCATGGGACAATGAGTTCAGAGCATTCGCATTTGGATAAGGTACACATGTGTATATTTGATTGAAGGGTAGTTAAATTATGTTCCTGTACCTTTTGTTAAGGTACTTCTATTGTGTTAAAGCTTATGTTTTATTCAGTGTAATACTATCTAGAGATTTCATTTTTCTTTCAGCGAATTTGTCTTGAAGAGCCCAACGTTTTTTATTAGAGAATTCAAAGTTATCCAAACATTATTCTCACTGTACCTTTTATTGATTCCAATGTAAAACTCAAACTCTGAATGTAAATGACTTCTCTACATTTTTTTTGGTTGTTCTTATACAAGGAAATATTTTTGTTTTTATCGTCTCTTCCTTTATCCTTTAAGTTATTAGTCTATACCTAAGGAGTCTATCAGGATCCGAATCGACTGTATTTCACTCTGGTGTTAAGGATTTAGATTCAAATGCCCTGCTTTCCTATGCATGGATAATAATTGTAGGAACATTTTTCTTCCCAGCAAGGAATTCTCTCCTCGGTGTTTATTCCCTCCTTAGCCTCTGCGAGTTTTGTGATCTATTCTCTGCAACTCATACTTCCACACAATGATTTGGGGATGTCTCTCAAGTTCACCAACGTTTATCTCCTATACGACCAACAACTTCGTTTTTATTGCTATTCTTTTCCTTATTCTGTGTTTTTCTTTTCTGTTGTGTGTTTATTACTATGTGAATTACTGTGTTTCTATTATTTACTGTGACGGATCAATGTTTCTTTTATAATTTGATTTGAGAACAACCTATCACTACCGACGAAAATAGTTTTGAAATCAATGAAATAATTATCTATTAGCCTCCACAGTCACAACCAACAAAAAGAATTTTGAAAAATGACAAAAGAAACCAATTTTTGCTTTCAGAATTCAACTCATAATCTAGACTGCCTGTATCCCATCAATTACTTGCAGGATTTGCTTTGATGAATTCACAACGAAATACAGGTTTATGCATACACGTATTATATTCTTTTTGTTTAATAAATTATTAATTAATGATCAAAGCATGTTTAATATCCCTTTCGCTTGCAGAATTATTCATGAATCTTCATTGATTTATAAATTAATGGTCACAAACTGTGAGTCTGTGACAGAAATGAAGGCGCAGACACCGAAAGATCTATCTTTACAACCTGTACCATCTTGACTTTGATCTGGATTTAATTCCAGTCAATGAAAAATAACACCCAAGTCTTAAAACTTACGGCATCCAAAGTCCTCCAGTTACCATCATGTCTTCATTGCTTGCTAACTATATACACACCCGTTTCACACCATGAATTATCTATTGGAAAAATGTATATGGATTTCGGGTTTTCTGCGTTTCCCTTCATTGTAAGTTACATCTAAACTTTGACAAATAAATTTAGTTTGTCCACCTTTTCGAAATTTCTTTATGTTCAAAACAAGGTTGTCACATTCTGATTTGTATATGTACTTTCTGTCCTTATCAAAATATGAGTAGTATCTCTACCTGCCTTTCCAATTTCCATTGCCTGCACAAAATCCCTCTGCTGTAAATTCCCTATTCAAAGAAATGAATGGAACCCAAAATCAATACCTTAAATCACCTTAATGGTGTTCTAGACCATTGTTGGATGCCATGAGTTATTTCTAATTATGCTCTTACCCTGAATTAATTTTATCCATGACTAACCGAACACCAGCTACAACTCCAGAACACCGACCGACGGTGGTAACACTTCCTTAAAGGAGAACTGTAACATCTGTAGCGCGTCTCTAGTGGTTGGATGCCCCCCTTTTTGTCAAGTAATCTCATCTGCCAACCTCGAGTTCTAACGCGGTTTAAGAGCCTTCCATCTTAGAAATTCCTTGATTTAAAAGAAACCTCGTTGGTAACTTCCTTATTTTTGTTTTTCTCATTCCTCTCCCAAGATTCTGGTTGGACCGATCCACTTTTATTCTCCTAAAAATTCGCAGTCCAGGAAATTCTCTTGCTTAAAGCATGGATTTTAGAAACTAACTTCTCATGGAACTATTATCCTTTCCTTTTACACCGTCCCTTTAACCTCCACTGCTCAACCATATTTGTGTATGCATGACGGGTGGCCCGTAGATTCATTTAATTTCTTCCAGAATGCTCGAATGAAGTTGCGTAGCATGGAGGAAAGGACCTCCCAACCCTTATCCTTACTCCACCTGTCAATGAATTGATTTATTAAACAATAATGAATTGATTGGATATAAAATTCAAGGTTATGCTATCAATGCAATTTAGTATGTTGTTAGGAGAGGGAAATTTCATTTGGAGACTTTTTCAATTATCACAAGCAGAGGTGTAATTAAAATGTAAGAGGTGGGAAGGGATCATTTTGAGTAAGGATGGGGATGTTCTTATGCTTAGTCTAGTCTTTCCTTTATGAATACTAAATTTAAATAGTTTTCATTCTATGGTTAAGGTTCACGTTTCATTATATAACGAGAAAAGTTAAGGAATTGCGGTTGAGTGGAATTAATAAGACCCTTGAACGAACATGTATAGTTGTCACTTGATGAATTCTATATATATAATTAAATGTTAGATTTATGGTTATGATATTTCTAGTACCACCTTTTTGATGTTAATGTTGGTTTATGAATACTTAGGTGATTTGAATGCTAGCGTGCACACAATTAATTGTGAAGGATAGTTTTAATTATTAGCTGAGTTATTTAATTTATTTGGTTGTTGAATAATAGCTTTATTTCTGTTATCTCTCGCGCGTGTGACCTTGTAAGATTTTGAAGGAAGTATGGTTTAACATTTGGAACTCCAGGCTGGCGTGTGTTGAAGGGTCACTAGAATGTTTGGGTGTCGATTGTTTATTTTACGCATGAATGTTGTGATGCATGCTGAATTGAGTTACAGACTCTCTTGCACAATGATTTATTGTGATTGTGTTCGGTTGTGTTTAGATCACTAGCACATTGTAAATAAGGATTGATTTAATTGTGTTTTGATACGTCGATAATTATCGATGATTCTAGTCTGAGTTAGAATTATATTGTTAATGTGCATTTAATTCAGTTCAATGTATGATAGTCATTTTTATTCCTTACCTAAGTAAATGTTCATAAATTGCGTCAAGCGTCGCGATGTGCTGACATGCTATACCTTGTGTTTATATGTTTTGTTAATCTCTTTTATGTGATGTCCTCAAGTTGTGTTGTTAGTATCAACGAAATTTCCTTCCTTGCAAGAAAAAGAAATAAAAAGAAAAAAAAAATTACGCCGCATGTAGTCGTAATGAAGAGGGTTGTTACATATGGTATCAGAGTGGGTTCGACCCACGAATTGGGATCACTACGGCTTTCGTTGATTAGATAATTGATTATGATGTCTCTAATTAAATTGATTTGTGTTTGTGCAGGTATTCATGGTTAGAGGACGCCGCAGAGGCATACAACGGGGTTCTAGGGGAGGAGGTGTGACGCCCCTAGTAGCATCTGCGCGTGAGGGGTCTAACCCCCAGGGAGATGAAAAGGTTGTCAGGTAGGAACAAGTAACTATGGGTGATGTGGTTGGGATGATGAGGTCCTTTTAGAGGATGTATGAGGTACTGATCAACTGTTTGGAAGGAGATGAGGCCAAGGCGCTGGCACCTCCTAAGGATCCACTGCGTGCTCCAGTCAGTACTAGTAGCACTCACCACAAACTTGAGAAAGTTAGATTTCTTGAGCTTTTTGGTTGCCCGGATGATGCAGTCACTGAGGCATGGTTGGATAACATGGCGATGTGCTTTTCACTTCACGAATATACCTCCAACATGAAGGTCTGCATGGCAGTCTTTCAACTAAAGGGGAGTGCTCCTATATGGTGGAAGACGCTCCTATCACAATTGAGCATGGTCTTCAAAGACGTGTCATGGGAACTGTTCGAGGAAAGTTTCTAGGAGAGGTATCTATCTGAGGAATTCATTGAGCACCAGCTCAACGAGTTCAATTCCTTGCGACAGGGCAGTCGTACGGTGCCCGAGTACGAGGCCCATTTTATGGAGCTACTTCAGTATAATCAACACCTGAATACCAAGAAACTTAAGGTCAACAAGTTCATGTTTGGCCTTAATGTCAGAATTCATGCAAAGGTTAGGATTTTGATGCCTCAAACCTTACATGATGTTACTCAAAAGGCCCTCATAGCAAAGGAGGATATTAACAGCGGGGGTCATAGCAGGACTCCAATGAGACCAGTAGGATAGGTGTCATCTGGGGCACAACAACATCAGATGCCAGCTAGACATTCAATACGATATCGTGGCTTCTAGAGAGGATCCACTTTCACTACACCTCGGTGACTAGCGTCGACTGCAGCAGTAGTAGTTTAGGCCTGTTCAGCAGAACAAACTAGGCTTCCAGGCCGATGGGCCATCATTCCCTTTAACCTCCACTACTCAACCATATTCGTGTATGCATGACGGGTGGCCCGTAGATTCATTTAATTTCTTCCAGAATGCTCGAATGAATTTGCGTAGCATGGAGGAAAGGACCTCCCAACCCTTATCCTTACTCCACATGTCAATGAATTGATTTATTAAACAATAATGAATTGATTGGATATAAAATTCAAGGTTATGCTATCAATGCAATTTAGTATGTTGTTAGGAGAGGGAAATTTCATTTGGAGACTTTTTCAATTATCACAAGCAGAGGTGTAATNAAACCTTACATGATGTTACTCAAAAGGCCCTCATAGCAAAGGAGGATATTAACAGCGGGGGTCATAGCAGGACTCCAATGAGACCAGTAGGATAGGTGTCATCTGGGGCACAACAACATCAGATGCCAGCTAGACATTCAATATGATATCGTGGCTTCTAGAGAGGATCCACTTTCACTACACCTCGGTGACTAGCGTCGACTGCAGCAGTAGTAGTTTAGGCCTGTTCAGCAGAACAAACTAGGCTTCCAGGCCAATGGTCCATCATCTTCTACTTCGGGTACTAGGAGTACTAGACTGAAGAAAGGGTGTTGGACATGTGGGGAGCCAAATTACCAGCGTGACTCTCCAGTGGAGAGGACCACAACATATGGATCAGTCAGACCCACTACCATGGGAGATTTGGGCAAGGCCCATTGGATTCATGTAGCAGTGAATAACTGCCAGGAAAATTACCAGTTGACTGTGCTCGATATGTCAGGTACCATCGCTGACCAGACCCTTAGTATTTTGATAGATCCAAGTGCTACCGAGAGTTTTATTTATGGTGTAGCACTAAAAAGAATTAAGGTAAAGGAAGTTGAATAGGACGAGTTTAACTTTGTAGAAATGGCTTCGGGGGACAAACAAAAGGTTGTAGGAAAGGTTACGGTGGGAGATTTTGTCACCAGGGACAAACTATACATCATGATCTTAGGATCTTATGACATCATGATAGGTATGGACTGGTTGGAATTGCATGAGGCGATCCTCAACTGTAAGATGAAATAGTTAATCTTGGTCGATGAAGAGGGACAGAGACACGTGATTGTAGGTCGGAACCAAGGATTTTCCCTGAGGTTCATCTCCTCATTGTAGCTATGGAAGAGAATGTGCAAGGGATGTAAGCTTTATGCAATCCTTTCATTAAATGAGAAGGGAGTAGAGGAAGGTCTATAACACCTTTTGGTGGTGAGAGAGTTTGCAGACATCTTCCCTGAGGAGTTACCTGGGATGCCGCTGGAGAGGGTGTTGGAATTTACCATCGACCTAAAACTGGGAACTGAATCGATAGAAAGAACGCCTTATCGGATGTCGACCTTGGAGTTACAGGAGTTGAAAATGAAACTAAAGGAGTTGTTGGACCTAGGAATTATACATCCAAGTGTGTCACCATGGGGTGTGCCTGTTACCTTCATACGAAAGAAGGATGGGTCATTGAGACTTTGCATTGACTATCGCCAATTGAAAAAGGCAACGATCAAGAATCATTATCTGTTGCCAAGGATTGAGGATATGTTTGATCAGATGAAGGGTGTGACGGTGTCTTCAAAGATCAACTTAAGATATGTATAAGACCGCCTTTAAGACGAGGTTTAGACATTACGAGTTTATTGTTTTACCATTTTGGATGACGACCGCCCCAGGTGTATTTATGAGTTTGATGAACGAGTTGTTCCATGAGAACTTGGACATGTTCGTCCATGTATTCATTGACGATATTTTGATTTACTTTCGGATGATGGAGGAGAATGAGGATCACTTGTGCTTGGTGCTATAGTGTCTACGAGAGAAAAAGATGTTTGCAAAGCTGTCAAAATGCTCATTTTATTAATCGAATATTCACTACTTAGGGCATATCATCTACAACGAAGGTATCTCTGTGGATCTAGCAAAGGTTGAGCCTATTATGGAATGACCTGCACCGACGAATGTCCCCGAAGTGTGTAGCTTCATGGGTTTAGCGGGATACTATCGATGGTTCTTCAAGGTTTTTTCGAAGATAGAAATCCAATTATGGAATTGCAGAAGAAGGAAAAGAAGCTTGTTTGGACTGAGAAATGCACGGAAGAATTTCAAAGGCTCGAGGAGTTGTTGATGACAACAAAAATATTGAAGGTCCCTGACATGGACACGAACTTCTTGGTATGCATTGATGCATCCAAGGAAGTATTAAGTGGAGTCTTGATACTAGATGGTCGAGTGATTGCTTACATCCCGAGAAAGTTGAGAAGGCATGAGGAGAACTATGAAACGCACATTTTGGAGTTGTTATCCATTGTATATGCCTTGAGAGTTTGGAGACACTACTTGATTTGATGGAAATTTGAACTAAAAATGGACCACTGTGGTCTACAACACATCTTTATGCAAATCGACTTGAACGCGTGACAACGACGTTGGTTTGAATTTCTTAGTGAGTACATTTTCGAGATTTCATACATAAAAGGAATAGTGAACAGAGTGGAGGATGCATTGAGTTGGAGACCACACATATTTTTGGTGATGTCTCTTCATACAAATCTACATGAAACGATCCTGACTTTACAACGCGACGATGACTGGTACAAAGAGGTCAAGGATTTTATCAGATAAAACATGATGATGGTACCAAAATTTGAGGGATTTACTGTGGACAACGACAGATTATTGACATTTAAAAGTCAAATTTACGTACCACCCAACGACGTATTGAGGAGTGTGATCCTAAATGATGCTCATAGAGTAGTGTACATGACTCATCCTAGAGTCACGAATATGAGGGCAGACCGTAAACCATTATTATTCTGGAAAGGAATGTAGTCATACATAGTCAACTACGTGGAAAAATGTCTAGAATGTTAGTAGGTGAAGGCTGAACATAGACATCCGACATGACTACTAAAACCACACGCTATTCTGGAATCAAAATGGGAGGTATTTTCGATGGATTTCATTGTTTGATTTCCACTGACGGCGAGGAGACACGACTTGATTTTTGTAGTATTTGAAACACTGACAAAGAGTTCTCATTTTATTCATGTGCATATGACATATTAGGAACCTAAAATAGATAGAGTTTTCAACAGTGAGATTGTGAGGCTGCATGGTGTGCCTAAGAGGATTATATCTGATAGAGGATCGATGTTTAGAGAACGATTTTGGACTAGTTTCCAAGAGGCCTTGGGAACCCAACTTAACTTTAGTGTTGCGTATCACCCGTAGTTAGACAGGAAGACCAAAAGAACAAACCAAATCTTGGAGGATATGTTGCGTATGTATGTTGTGGACCAACAAAAGAATTGGGAAGATTTCTTGCCACTGGTAGAGTTTGCATACAACAACAATTATCAAGGCTCTATTAAGATATCTCCTTTCGATTTTCTTTACAAGCGACCATGTCGAACACCTTTCAGTTGGGATCAGCTTGAGGATAGGGTTCTGGTGGGGCCAGAAGATATCCAAGAAATGGAATATCAAATGAAAAAAATAAGACAAAGGATCAAGGAAGTGTAGGATCAGAAGAAGAGTTATGTTGATGCACATCATGTCGATCGTAGTTATGAAGTTGGCGATCGAGTCTTCTTGTGGGTAAAACCGTATAAGAGTTCAATCAAGTTTGGAAAGGGTGATAAAGTATCTCCTAGGTTCATGGGACCTTTCGAGATTGTGGAAAAGAAGGGGCCCATGGCCTATCGACTAGCTTTGCCTGATTCCTTGAGGCATATGCACGATGTTTTTCACATATCGGTTTTGAGACATTATGTTAGTGATCCTACACATGTTATTAACATCAGTTCCTTGTAGGTATCGGATGAGGGTGCACTCATGGTGGATCCAATCCGCATCCTGTACCATTGCATTCGACAGATACGACACCAAATAGTAGATCAGGTCAAGGTCTAGTGGGACAACTATATTCTACACTCGATGACCTGGGAGGACGCATATGATATGCATCAAGAGTTTCCATTTTTGTTTGATAGATATACTTATGATACTTTGATACACTTTATTTTGGCACTTATTTATTGTGAAACTTTGGGACGAAGTTTAAAACAAGAGGGGGTGTATGTAACATCCCTCTCTTGCACGCACTGAGCAGACTTACTCTTTGAGGACACTTGCAAGCAAGTGATCCTATTCTTTATACAATTGGTTTTTGTGATTATGACTATGAGATATTGTGGATTTGATGATATATTATTTTGTTTTATTTAGATAGACAGATTTTATAATGACTGGGTTCTCCTGAGTGTGCATGACTTTGGACATTGAGGATGTCAAGGCAACGATGAAACTCCTTGGACTCCAGATCGAGTCAGGGAGTGGACTGTTAGGGTTTGAATGTGATTGATGTGAGGGAGTGGACTGTTAGGGTTCAAATGTGATTGATGTGACATATGTACATATGATTATATATTATGATGTTGATTGTTATTGCTGAAATGATTCATTGATGGATGTAGGTTGACGATAGCTTGCCGACCAGCCTCACATTTGGAGTAAATGGGTCATTCACAAAAACCAAAGACATTGAGGGTGAGGTGTGGCAGCAACCCTGCCACATCCTACTAGCACTCCCACCATGGCTCGAACTGTAGGTTAACAATTACCTAGTTTGAGAGACCTATGATGCCGTGAGGGAAGACTGTGACAGTCGATCACGATGATTCTAAGGGGCGCGCAATAAGGCAGGGTCCTTATTCCTTATAGGCCCTTAGTCTCCCACAAGATCACCTGACGGAGTATTGACTCCAAGGGTTTGACGTCTACCAAATTTAGTCAAGAGGCGAGTGGCACCCTTGGACCACGTAGTGCATCTTTAAGGGCACGTCGTGCGAATAAAACAGAAGTAGGCGAGTGGCACCCTTGGAGCATGTGGTTTGACCTGAAGGGCATGTCGCGATTTTAACTATGGTAATTTAATAAACCTAATTCCTAGAAAACTATGCCTCCTTAGGACCTAGTCGGCCTTAAAATAGATGATGGTATGAGTGAAGTTTAATAACTAAAAGATCCCTTAAAAATTGCCACCCATCCTAGTGAAATTAAAACCTAGGTCTAAGTAGAACATGTGGATAAAGAAAAACTAAATAAACATGTAACAAGAAGTGGGGTAAGAAATTCAAACTTTTATTATTAAAGTAAACATTATAATGGAGGATTAAATTTATTGAAAGGGTAAATGGTTGTTTTTATCTGCACTTGCTAAATTGATTTTTAGTTAAAAAGGAAAAAAGAGGAAACTTAAAAGAAAAGGAAACTCAAAGAAAAGGGGAAACTTAAAGAAAAAGGGGAATATCCAACTTAGTAAGGGATCTAGCCTTTGGGACTTTCTATTTATGAACTCAACTAGGAATTAAGGCATAAGTCATTGAAAAACTGTAAGGGAATAATGGGACACCGAGGAGCGTTTTTAGGAACTCTTTTAGGTGGGTGAGGAAAATAGACAAATTTAATTAATAAATAAAATTGATTTTCTGGTGCAACTAGGGGATCAGGCGACATGTGTACGGGGGAGGTTTTTCCTAATTAAATGAACGAAAAATGAATCTAATGAGGGTTTGGGAAACTAATGACTAGGAAACTATATAAAAGATATGGCGGAGAAGGAGTATGGATCACATTTGGCTTGCGTAACATTACACTGTCGAAATTTTATCGTGACTGAGTTTTCACTTGTGGGAGTTTGGATACCTAGCTCAGGAACGAGTGGTAGCTTGACCTTGCGAGGTGGTTTGGGTGCTAGCATTCTATGGTATTGTGTGTGTGGCCCCTTTGCGGCTCTAGGGGCTCAGGGGGAGAAAGAGTACCCCTAACGTTGGTTGGGAGGTATCGGTGAGATCACATTGGTTAGCAAGCAGGAGTTGGATGGAGTGTGCATGGGACAACAACTTTAGAGCCTTCACATTTATCTAAGGTACACATGTGTATATTTGATTGAAGGGTAGTTAAATTATGTTCCTACACCATCTGTTGAGGTACTTCTATTGTGTTAAATTTTATGTTTTATTCAGCGTAATACTATGCAGAGATTTCATTTTTCTTTCAACGAATTTGTCTTGAAGAGCCCAACATTTTTATCAGAGAATTCAAAGTTATCCCAACCTTATTCTCACTGTACATTTTATTGATTCCAATGGTGAACCCAAACTCTGAATGTAAATGACTTCTCTACATTTTTTTTTATTGTTCTTATACAAGGAAAAAATGTGGTTTTATCGTCTGTTCCTTTATCCTTTAAGTTATTAGTCTGTGCCTAAGCAGTCGTCCAGGAGCCGAATCGACTATCTTTCACTTCGGTGTTAAGGATTTAGATTCAAATGACTTGCATTCCTATGCAGGGATAATAACTGTAGGATCATTTCTCTTCCCAACAAGGAATTCTCTCCTGGGAGTTTATTCCCTACTTAGCATCTGCGATATTTGTGATTTATTCTCTGCAACTCATACTTCCACACAATGATTTTGGTAGCTATCTTCAGTTCACCAATGTTTGTCTCCTCTACGACCAACAAATGCATTTTTATTGTTTTTCTTTTCCGTATTCTGCGTTTTTATTTTCTGTTGTGTTTTTATTACTGTGTGAATTACTGTGTTTCTATTATTTACTGTGAGGGCTCAACATTTATTTTATATTTTGATTTGAGAACAACATGTCACTACCAAAGAAAATAGTTTGGAAATCAACGAAAGAAATATTTTTCAGCCTCCACAGTCACAACCAACAAAAATAATTTTGAAAAATGACAAAAGAAACCAATTTTTGCTTTCAGAATTCAACTCATAATATAGATTTCCTATATCCCATCAATTAATTTCAAGATTCGCTTTGAAGAATTCACCACGAAATATAGGTTTATTCATACACGTCTTATCTTATTTTTGTTTGATGAATTATTAATTAATTATCACGGCACATTTAATCTCCCTTTCACTTCTAGAATTCTTCATAACTCTTCATTGATTTATAAATTAATGGTCACAAATTGTGAGTCTGTGACATCAATTAAGACGCAGACACCGAAAGATCTAGCTTTACAACCTCTGTCGTCTTGACTTTGATCTGGATTTAATGTCAGTCAATGAAAATAACACCCAAGTCTTCAAACTTATGGAATCCAAAGTCCTCCAGTTACCATCATGTCTTCATTTCTTGTTGACTATATACGCACCAATTTCACACCATGAATTATCTATTGGAAAAATTTATGTGGATTTTTGGTCTCTTGCGCTGCTCTTCATTATAAATTGTTGGATTACTGAGAGGGGGGGTGAATTAGTAATAGAGCAATTTAATCCTTTTTAACCATATAATCCAAGTGTTATATCAATGTAGCATTATCATCCAGTAACTACAGAGTAAATAAGCAATGAACAAATGAACAATCATACACATACATAATACACCAGTTTTTTACGTGGAAACCCAAAGCGGGAGAAAACCACATAATGTTTTTTTACGTGGAAACCCAAAGCAGGAGAAAACCACTGTCACACTATCACTGTGAGATATATTGTTGTAAACCTGTACCAATCAACCTGTACCAAACAACCCATACCAATAACCTAAACCATGCATCAACCATGCATCATCATGTACCTCAACCTATAATCAACTTGTACCAATAACCTGAACCATGCATCAACCATTCATCAACATGTACCTCAACCTTTAATCAACCTATACCATAAACAAGTGCATCAACCATGCACCAACCTATACCAACCAACCTATAATCAACCTGCACCATAAAAAAGTGCATCAACCATGCACCAACCTGTTCCTCAACTTGTACCATGAACAAGTGCATCAATCATGCACCAACCTGTACCATACACAAGTGCATCAACCAGGCACCAACCTGTACCAAACAATCTATAATCAACATGTACCATAAGCAAGTGAAACCAACCATGTACCAAGCATGTACCATTCATGTGTCAACTACTCATCAACTATGACTCATCAATATGTACCAACATCATCAACTATACACCTCATGTATGTGCCAACTCATAAACTACTTGTCTCAACCATGTACCCAACTTGTACCTCAACCAAAATACCTCATCAATTTCATCCTTCAAATATGATTTATAACTCTGTAATAGACCTGGTGTATATTATCACATACCTGCAAACCTTCCTTAACTTTAAACAANATTATCACAAGCAGAGGTGTAATTAAAATGTAAGAGGTGGGAAGGGATCATTTTGAGTAAGGATGGGGATGTTCTTATGCTTAGTCTAGTCTTTCCTTTATGAATACTAAATTTAAATAGTTTTCATTCTATGGTTAAGGTTCGAGTTTCATTATATAACGAGAAAAGTTAAGGAATTGCGGTTGAGTGGAATTAATAAGACCCTTGAACGAACATGTATAGTTGTCACTTGATGAATTCTATATATATAATTAAATGTTAGATTTATGGTTATGATATTTCTGGTACCACCTTTATGATGTTAATGATGGTTTATGACTACTTAGGTGATTTGAATGCTAGCATGCACACAATTAATTGTGAAGGATAGTTTTAATTATTCGCTGAGTTATTTAATTTATTTGGTTGTTGAATAATAGTTCTATTTCTGTTATCTCGCGCGTGTGACCTTGTAAGATTTTGAAGGAAGTATGGTTTAACATTTGGAACTCCAGGATGGCGTGCGTTGAAGGGTCACTAGAATGTTTGGGTGTCGATTGTTTATTTTACGCATGAATGTTGTGATGCATGTTGAATTGAGTTACAGACTCTCTTGCGCAATGATTTATCGTGATTATGTTCGGTTGTGTTTGGATCGCTAGCACATTGTAAATAAGGATTGATTTAATTGTGTTTTGATACGTCGATAATTATCGAGGATTCTAGTCTGAGTTAGAATTATATTGTTAATGTGCATTTAATTCAGTTCAGTGTATGATAGTGATTTGTATTCCTTACCTAAGTAAATGTTCATAAATTGCGTCAAGCGTTGCGATGTGCTGACATGCTATACCTTGTGTTTATATGTTTTGTTAATCTCTTTTATGTGATGTCCTCAAGTTGTGTTGTTAGTATCAATGAAATTTCCTTCCTTGCAATAAAAAGAAATAAAAGGAAAAAAAAAATTACGCCGCATGTAGTCGTAATGACGAGGGTCGTTACATATGGTATCAGAGTGGGTTCGACCTGCGAATTGGGATCACTACGGATTTCGTTGATTAGATAATTGATTATGATGTCTCTAATTAAATTGATTTGTGTTTGTGTAGGTATTCATGGTTAGAGGACGTTGCGGAGGCATACAACGGGGTTCTAGGGGAGGAGGTGTGATGCCCCCAGTAGCATCTGTGCGTGAGGGGTCTAACCCCCAGGGAGATGAAAAGGTTGTCAGGTAGGAACAAGTAACTGTGGGTGATGTGGTTGGGATGATGAGGTCCTTTTAGAGGATGTATGAGGTAATGATCAACCGTTTGGAAGGAGATGAGGCCAAGGCGTCGACACCTCCTAAGGATCCACTGCGTGCTCTGGGCGGTACTGGTAGCACTCACCATGAACTTGAGAAAGTTAGATTTCTTGAGTTCTTTGGTTGCCCAAATGATGCAGTTGCTGAGGCATGGTTGGATAACATGGCAATGTGCTTTTCACTTCACGAATATACCTCCAACATGAAGGTCTGCATGGCGGTCTTTCAACTGAAGGGGAGTGCTCTTCTATGGTGAAAGACGCTCCTATCACAATTGAGTAGGGTCTTCAAAGATGTGTCATGGGAACTATTCGAGGAACGTTTCCAGGAGAGGTATCTATCTAAGGAATTCATTGAGTGCCAGCTCAATGAGTTCAATGCCTTGTGACAGGGCGGTCATATGGTGCCCAAGTACGAGGCCCGTTTTATGGAGCTACTTTAGTATAATCAGCACCTGAATACCGAGAAACTTAAGGTCAACAAGTTCATGTTTGGCCTTAATGTCAGAATTCATGCAAAGGTTAGGATTTTGATGCCTCAAACCTTACATGATGTTGTTCAGAAGGCCCTCATAGCAAAGGAGGATATTAACAGTGGGGGTCAGAGCAGGACTCCAACGAGACCAGTAGGATAGGCGTCATCTGGGGCACAACAACATCAGATGCCAGCTATACATTCAACAGGATATCGTGGCTTCCAGAGAGGATCCACTTTCACTACACCTCGGTGACTAGCGTCGACTCCAACAGTAGTAGTTTAGGCCTGTTCAGCAGAACAAACCAGGCTTCCAGGCCAATGGGCCATCATCTTCTACTTCGGGTACTAGGAGTATTAGACTGAAGAAAGGGTGTTGGACATGTGGGGAGCCACATTACCAGTGTGACTTCCCAATGGAGAGGACCACAACATCTGGATCAGTCAGACCCACTACCATGGGAGATTTGGGCAAGGCCCATTGGATTCATGTAGCAGTGAATAACCGCTAGGAAAATTACCAGTTGATTGTGCTCGATATGTTACGTACCATCGCTGACCAGACCCTTAGTATTTTGATAGATCCAAGTGCTACCGAGAGTTTTATTTATGGTGTAGCGGTAAAAATAATTAAGGTAAAGGAATTTGAATAGGACTAGTTTAACTTTGTAGAAATGGCTTCGGGGGACAAACAAAAGGTTGCAGGAAAGGTTACAGTGGGAGAGTTTGTCACCAGGGCCAAACTATACGTCATGATCTTAGCATCTTATGACATCATGATAGGTATGTACTGGTTGGAATTGCATGAGGTGATCCTCAACTATAAGATGAAATAGTTGAGCTTGGTCGATGATGAGGGACAGAGACACGTGATTGTAGGTCGGAACCAAGGATTTTCCCTGAGGTTCATCTCCTCATTGTAGCTATGGAAGAGCATGCGCAAGGGATGTAAGCTTTATGCAATCCTTTCATTAAATGAGAAGGGAGTAGAGGAAGGTCTAGAACACCTTTTGGTGGTGAGAGAGTTTGCGGACGTCTTCCCTGAGGAGTTACCTAAGATGTCGTTGGAGAGGGTGTTGGAATTTACCATCGACCTAAAACTGGGAACTGAATCGATAGAAAGAAATCCTTATCGGATTTCGACCCCGGAGTTACAGGAGTTGAAAATGAAATTGAAGGAGTTGTTGGACCTAGGAATTATACATCCAAGTGTGTCACCATGGGGTGCGCCTGTTACCTTCATACGAAAGAAGGATGGGTCATTGAGACTTTGCATTGACTATTGCCAATTGAAAAAGGCAACGATCAAGAATCATTATCTGTTGCCAAGGATTGAGGATATGTTTGATCAGATGAAGGGTGTGATGGTGTCTTCAAAGATTAACTTGAGATCTGTATATCAACAGTTATGAATCAAGGAGGACGACATCCCTAAGACCGCCTTTAAGACAAGGTTTAGACATTACGAGTTTATTGTTTAACCATTTTGGATGACGACCGTCCCAGGTGTATTTATGAGTTTGATGAACGAGTTGTTCTGTGAGAACTTGGACATGTTCATCCATGTATTCATTAACGATATTTTGATTTACTTTCGGATGATGGAGGAGAATGAGGATCACTTGTGCTTGGTGCTATAGTGTCTACGAGAGAAAAAGATGTTTGCGAAGCTGTCAAAATGATCATTTTATTAATCGAATATTCACTACTTAGGGCATGTCATCTACAACGAAGGTATCTCTCTGGATCCAACAAAGCTTGAGCCTATTATGGAATGACCTACACCAACGAATGTCCTCGAAGTGTGTAGCTTCATGGGTTTAGCGGGATACTATCGATGGTTCTTCAAGGGTTTTTCGAAGATAGAAATCCAATTATGGAATTGCAGAAGAATGAAAAGAAGTTTGTTTGGACTGAGAAATGCACAGAGGAATTTCAAAGGCTCAAGGAGTTGTTGATGACAAAAAAAATATTGAAGGTCCCTGACATGGACGTAAACTTCTTGGTATGCATTGACACATCCAAGGAAGTCTTAGGCGGAGTCTTGATACTAGACGGTCGAGTGATTGCTTACATCTCGAGAAAGTTGAGAAGGCATGAGGAGAACTATGATATGCACAATTTGGAGTTGTTATCCATTGTATATGCATTGAGAGTTTGGAGACACTACTTGATTTGACAAAAAATTGAACTAAAAATGGACCACTGTTGTCTACAACACATCTTTACACAAATCGACTTGAACGCGTGACAACGACGTTGGTTTGAATTTCTTAGTGAGTACAATTTTGAGATTTCATACATAAAAGGAATAGTGAACAGAGTGGAGGATGAATTGAGTTGGAGACCACACATATTTTCGATGATGCCTCTTCATACAAATCTACGTGAAACGATCCTAACTTTACAACGCGACGATGACTAGTACAAAGAGGTCAAGGATTTTATCAGACAAAATACAATGATGGCACCAAAATTTGAGGGATTTACTGTGGACAATGATAGATTATTGAGATTTAAAAGTCAAATTTACGTACCACCCAACGACGTATTGACGAGTTTGAATCTAAATGATGCTCATAGAGTAGTGTACATGGCTCATCCTAGAGTCACGAAGATGAGGGTAGACCATAAACCATTATTATTCTGGAAAGGAATGAAGTCTTACATAGTCAACTACATGGAAAAATGTCTAGAATGTTAGTAGGTGAAGGTTGAACATAGACATCCGACATGACTACTACAACCACACGCTATTCTAGAATCGAAATGGGAGGTCTTTTCGATGGATTTCATTGTTTGATTTCCACTGACGGTGAGGAGACACGACTTGATTTTTGTAGTAGTTGACACACTGACAAAGAGTTCTCATTTTATTCATGTGCGTATGACATATTAGGCACCTAAAATAGATAGAGTTTTCAACAATGAGATTGTGAGGCTGCAAGGTGTGCCTAAGAGGATTATATCTGATAGAGGATCGATGTTTAGAGAACGATTTTGGACTAGTTTCCAAGAGGCCTTGGGAACCCAACTTAACTTTAGTGTTGCGTATCACCCGTAGATAGACAGGCATACCGAAAGAACAAACCAAATCTTGGAGGATATGTTGCATATGTATGTTGTGGACCAACAAAAGCGTTGGGAAGATTTATTGCCACTGGTAGAGTTTTCAGACAACAACAGTTATCAAGGCTCTATTAAGATAGATCCTTTCGATTTTCTTTACGGGTGACCATGTCGAACACCTTTGAGTTGGGATCGGCTTGAGGATAGGGTTCTGGTGGGGCCAGAAGAGATCCAAGAAATGAAATATCAAATGAAAAAAATAAGACAAAGGATTAAGGAAGTGCAGGATCAGAAGAAGAGTTATGTTGATGCACATCATGTCGATCGTAGTTATGAAGTTGGCGATCGAGTCTTCTTGCGGGTGAAACCGCATAAGAGTTCACTCAAGTTTGGAAAGGGTGATAAAGTCTCTCCTAGGTTCATGGGACCTTTCGAGATTGTGGAAAATAAGGGGCCCATGGCCTATCGACTAGCCTTGCCTGATTCCTTGAGGCATATGCACGATGCTTTTCATATATCGGTTTTGGGACATTATGTTAGTGATCCTACACATGTTATTAACATCAGGTCCTTGCAGGTATCGTATGAGGGTGCGTTCATGGTGGAGTCAATCCGCATCTTGGACCATCGCATTCGACAGATATGACACCAAATAGTAGATCAGGTCAAGATCTAGTGGGACAACTATATTCTACACTCGGTGACCTGGGAGGACGCATATGATATGCGTCAACAGTTTCCATTTTTGTTTGATAGATAGACTTATGAGACTGTGATACACTTTATTTTAGCACTTATTTATTGTGAAACTTCAGGACAAAGTTTAAAACAAGAGGGGGTGTATGTAACATCCCTCTCTTGCACGCACTAAGCGGACTTATTCTTTGAGGACACTTGCATGCAAGTGATCCTATTCATTATACAATTGGTTGTTGTGATTATGACTATGATATATTGTGTATTTGATGATATATTATTTTGTTTTATTTAGATAGACAGATGCTTATAATGACTGGGTCCTCCTGAGTGTGCATGACTTTGGACATTGAGGATGTCGAGGCAACGATGAAACTCCTTTGACTCCAGATCGAGTTAGGGAATGGACTGTTAGGGTTTGAATGTGATTGATGTGACATATGTACATATGATTATATATTATGATATTGATTTTTATTGCTGAAATGATTCATTGATGGATGTAGGCTGACGATAGCTTGCCGACCAGCCTCACATTTGGAGTAAATGGGTCATGTACGAAAACCAAAGACATTGAGGGAGAGGTGTGGCAATAGCCTTGCCACATCCTACTGGCACTCCCACCATGGCTTGAACTGTAGGTTAACAATTACCTAGTTTGAGAGACCTACGATGCCGTGAGGGAAGACTGCGATAGTCGATCACGATGATTCTAAGGGGCGCGCAATAAGGCAGGGTCCTTATTCCTTAGAGGCCCTTAGTCTCCCATAAGATCACCTGACAGAGTATTGACTCCAGGGGTTTTACATCTACCAAATTTAGTCAAGAGGCAAGTGGCACCCTTGGAGCACGTAGTGCATCTTTAAGGGCACGTCATGCGAATAAAACAAAAATAGGCGAGTGGCACCCTTGGAGCATGTGGTTCGACCTGAAGGACATGTCATGATTTTAACTATGGTAATTTAATAAACCTAATTCCTAGAAAACTATGCCTCCTTAGGACCTAGTCGGCCTTAAAATAGATGATGGTATGAGTGAAGTTTAATAACTAAAAGTTCCCTTAAAAATTGTCGCCCATCCTAGTGAAATTAAAACCTAGGTCTAAGTAGAACATGTGGATAAAGAAAAACTAAATAAACATGTAACAAGAAGGGGGGTAAGAAATTCAAACTTTTATTATTAAAGTAAACATTATAATGGAGGATTAAATTTATTAAAAGGGTAAATGGTTGTTTTTATCTACACTTGCTAAATTGATTTTTAGTTAAAAAGGAAAAAAGAGGAAACTTAAATGAAAAGGAAACTCAAAGAAAAGGGGAAACTTAAAGAAAAAGGGGAAGGTCCAACTTAGTAAGGAATCTAGCCTTTGGGACTTTCTATTTATGAACTCAACTAGGAATTAAGGCATAAGTCATTGAAAAATTGTAAGGGAATAATGGAACATCGAGGAGCGTTTTTAGGAACTCTGTTAGGTGGGTGAGGAAAATAGACAAACTTAATTAATAAATAAAATTGATTTTCTGGTTCAACTAGGGGATCAGGCGACATGTGTACGGGGGGGGGGTTCCTAATTAAATGAATGAAAAAGGAATATAATGAGGTTTTGGGAAACTAATGACTAGGAAACTATATAAAATATATGGCAGAGGAGGAGTATGGATCACATTTGGCTTGCGTAACGTTACACTGTCGAAAGTTTATCGTGATTGAGTTTTCACTTGTGGGAGTTTGGATACCTAGCTTAGGAACAAGTGGTAGCTTGACCTTGCAAGGTGGGTTGGGTGCTAACATTCTATGGTATTGTGTGTGTGGCCCCTTTGCAGCTCTAGGGGCTCAGGGGGAGGAAGAGTACCCCTAACGTTGGTTGGGAGGTATCGGTGAGGTCACATCGGTTAGCAAGCGGGAGCTGGACGTAGTGCGCATGGGACAACGAATTTGGAGCATTCACATTTATCTAAGGTACACATGTGTATATTTGATTGAAGGGTAGTTAAATTATGTTCCTACACCATCTGTTGAGGTACTTCTATTGTGTTAAATTTTATGTTTTATTCAGCGTAATACTATGCAGAGATTTCATTTTTCTTTCAACGAATTTGTCTTGAAGAGCCCAACATTTTTATCAGAGAATTCAAAGTTATCCCAACCTTATTCTCACTGTACATTTTATTGATTCCAATGGTGAACCCAAAATCTGAATGTAAATGACTTCTCTACATTTTTTTTGGTTGTTCTTATACAAGAAAAAAAATGTGGTTTTATCATCTGTTCATTTATCCTTTAAGTTATTAGTCTGTGCTTGAGGAGTCGGCCAGGAGCCGAATTGACTATATTTCACTTCGGTGTTAAGGATTTAGATTCAAATGCCCTGCATTCCTGTGCAGGGATAATAACTGTAGGATCATTTCTCTTCCCAACAAGGAATTCTCTCCTGGGAGTTTATTCCCTCCTTAGCATCTGCGATATTTGTGATTTATTCTCTGCAACTCATACTTCCACACAATGATTTTGGTAGCTATCTTCAGTTCACCAATGTTTATCTCCTCTACGACCAACAAATGCGTTTTTATTGTTGTTCTTTTCCTTATTCTGCGTTTTTCTTTTCTGTTGTGTTTTTATTATTGTGTGAATTACTGTGTTTCTATTATTTACTGTGAGGGATCAACGTTTATTTTATATTTTGATTTGAGAACAACATGTCACTACCAAAGAAAATAGTTTGGAAATCAATGAAAGAAATATTTGTTAGCCTCCACAGTCACAACCAACAAAAATAATTTTGAAAAATGACAAAAGAAACCAATTTTTGCTTTCAAAATTCAACTCATAATATAGATTGCCTATATCCCATCAATTAATTTCAAGATTCTCTTTGAAGAATTCACCATGAAATACAGGTTTATTCATACACGTCTTATCTTATTTTTGTTTGATGAATTATTAATTAATGATCACAACACATTTTATCTCCCTTTCACTTCTAGAATTCTTCATAACTCTTCATTGATTTATAAATTAATGGTCACAAATTGTGAGTCTGTGACATCACTTAAGATGCAGACACCGAAAGCTCTATATTTACAACCTCTGTCGTCTTGACTTTGATCTGGATTTAATGTCAGTCAATGAAAATAGCACCCAAGTCTTCAAACTTACGGCATCCAAAGTCCTCCAGTTACCATCATGTCTTCATTTCTTGTTGACTATATACACACCAGTTTCACACCATGAATTATCTATTGGAAAAATTTATATGGATTTTTTGTCTCTTGCGCTGCTCTTCATTATAAATTGTTGGATTACTGAGAGGGGGGGGGGGGTGAATTAGTAATAGAGCAATTTAATCCCTTTTAACCATATAATCCAAGTGTTATATCAATGTACCATTATCATCCAATAACTGCAGAGTAAACAATCAATGAACAAATGAACAATCATACACATACATAGTACACCAGTTTTTTACGTGGAAACCCAAAGCGGGAGAAAACCACATAATGTTTTTTTACGTGGAAACCCAAAGTAGCAGAAAACCACTGTCACACTATCATTGTGAGATATATTGTTGTAAACCTGTACCAATCAACCTGTACCAAACAACCTATACCAATAACCTAAACCATGCATCAACCATGCATCATCATGTACCTCAACCTATAATCAACTTGTACCAATAACCTGAACCATGCATCAACCATTCATCAACCTGTACTTCAACCTTTAATCAACCTATACCATAAAAAAGTGCATCAACCATGCACCAACCTGTACCAACCAACCTATAATCAACCTGCACCATAAACAAGTGCATCAACCATGCACCAACCTGTACCATACACAAGTGCATCAACCATGCACCAACCTGTACCAAACAATCTATAATCAACATGTACCATAAGCAAGTGAAACCAACCATGTACCAAGCATGTACCATTCATGTTTCAACTACTCATCAACTATGACTCATCAATATGTACCAACATCATCAACTATACACCTCATGTATGTGCCAACTCATAAACTACTTGTCTCAACCATGTACCCAACTTGTACCTCAACCAAAATACCTCATCAATTTAATCATCTAAATATGATTTATAAATATTTAATAGACCTGGTGTATATGATCACATACTTGTAAACCTTCCTTAAATTTAAACAACAAGAGACTAGCATTTACATCAAACTTTTCTTTAGTCTCGCATAACTAGTTTTGGATTAGTCAACAACCCTAGCTTTAAATAATCATACCTTTGTACCTATAATGAATAAATATCTGAAAATGATACAAAATTTTCTTCAGTGTGTTTTATGCAATTCCTCCAGGTGTCACTAATTCCAACCTCTCAGAAAAGTAGTTATAGCAAAAATCGCATACCTTGCTGAAATCTGGCTTATTCTAGAGAGAGACCTTGTAGAGCGTTCCCTACATGGAATATTTTTTGAATCGATCTGAAACTATTACAAATAATACTAAATATTTTACTCTAACCAACACATTTGGAATCACTGAATTTGGATCTGTTATGAAGCTGTTATGACGATTTTACCCGAAACACTTTTTTTTTTACTAGTTTCAGGACTAGCCACAAACCCTATTTTCCACGGAGTGTAACTCCAAAATTACAATGAGACACAAGTTTATTTTTTTACCACAGATACTTGCATATGTTTCCTCAATGGAATAGAAATTTAACAGTCTGAATCTTTCTAGAAAAAATGTTATTGCGAAAATGGTGATATGACCTGTAAATAACATACCTTAGAAAACATCATCAAAAGAATTTATCCTTCCTTGAAT
>SNQJ01S0067872.1:93357-104813 GCA_010110895.2 Picea sitchensis
GCCTTTATGATGTTAATATTGGTTTATGACTACTTAGGTGATTCGAATGCTAGTGTGCATAAAATTAATTGTGAAGGATAGTTTTAATTATTAGCTGAGTTATTTAATTTATTTGGTTGTTGAATAACAATTCTATTTCAGTTATCTCTCGCATGTGTGACCTTGTAAGATTTTCAAGGAAGTATGGTTTAACGTTTGGACCTCTAGGCTAGCGGACATTGAAGGGTCACTAGAATGTTTGGGTGTCAGTTGTTTATTTTACGCATGAATGTTGTGATGCATGTTGAATTGAGTTACAAAATCTCTTGTGCAATGATTTGTCATGACTGTGTTCAGTTGTGTTTGGATCTATAGCGCATTGTAGATAAGGATTGATTTAATTTTGATATGATAGGACGATAATTATTGATGATGTTGGTCTGATTTAGAATTAGATTGTTAATGTGCATTTAATTCAATTCAATGTATGATAGACGTTTTTATTCCTTACCTAAGTAAATGTTCGTAAATTGCATCAAGCGTCACAGTGTGATAACATTCCACACCTTGTGTTTATATTCTTTGTTAATCTCTTTTATGTGATGTCGTCGAGTTGTGTTGTTTGTATCAATGACATTTCATTCCTTACAATTAAAAGAAATAAAAAGAAAAAAATATTTAAGTCACACGTAGTCGTAATGAAACTTACCTACTGTCATTTAGTCCTCCAAATTAGTGATATGTGGATTCAATATAAGCATTTTGAATGATATTTCCTGAGTATGAATGATAGCATTCTGTCTCTTGTATACCATATTAGATTATTCCTCACCATTTTTGGTAATATTGGGATTTTTGGAATGTGAGTTTTTCTCATGGCAACCCTTATATATGGTGAAACCAATGAACAAGAAAGAAACAATCAATGCTCATCATGTATGTGAACATGAATAATGGAATACCAGAGCATGAGATTCAATTTGACAATAAACTATTTTTAAAACTAACCATCTACTTCCTTATATTGTTAATACATAAAATAATAGAATAAGTTTGTGTATGAAAAATGTGATGTTTGATGTACAACTTAAAAAATTTCAAGTTCTCAAGTTAAGTATGTGTTATCACAAGATTCATAGTTGTGCAAATCCCAACACAATATCACTAAATCTTGTGCAATTATAGGAAATCGTACCACTATCACCTTAGTAATAAATCCCATCATTTTAATGATGAAGGAGGTCCACAACAAGGGAGGCTTCCCTGGTGACCTCAAGGGATCAAAGTAGCAAGTTTGATATACAAGCCTACTGCCCACTCTCTTGGTCGCTTAAGTCAATGTATAGATCAATGAGAAATAAGAAGTGAAACATGGTTTTAGTAGCTTCCCGAAACAAGAACACTTTATATATTTTATATAATCAATTCCAAGTACAAGTATGCAAGTAATACCTCTTTAATACACTAGACAATGAAATATGCTATAAATGTCATAAAATTGTAGCAATTAACAACAATACAACAAAAATAGATAAATTATAACAAAAAGAAGAAATACACTTCAGAATTGCAACAATTTACCATGAAAACTTAGCATTTACTCAATAGAACATTGTTCAATCATTAGATGCAATTTTTGGGTATGCTAGGCCACTATTAAAGTAATGTATGCATCCAATTAATGTATTCTAGTATGGATGCAGAAAATGTTTTCAACAACAGAAAGCATATTAGTTAATAATCTTAAGTTAGGGTTAGCAAAGTTAGTAGAAAGCTTGAGAGAATAAAAATTGAGAGTTTGTTGATCGTTTTCACCACAAGAGAGCTTAAATGATTAGTACATTAGGTATATGGACTCTCTTATAACAACAATAAAATATGTTTGGAGAATGATAGTAGCATATCTAAGAGGTAGTGTTTGAAATCTAAGGTGATATCACATTAGGGCCTTAGATTTCAAGCCTTAAAGAGAAGGGATGATAGAGTGCAAGCACTTTTGGTATCTAGCAACATTTTATCCCTTCTCAAGTTATTTAATTATGTAACAATCAAGAGTCTAGAATCAAACTCCTAAAGTGATAACACTTGTTAGAGCAATATTTGCCTCACCCTATGCAATATTGCAGAGAGGGCCTTACTCCATTTCCCTATGTAGAATCAATTTCCCTGATTGATAAATCTACAGACAAAAAATATAAAATGTTTCCACTTGTATGCATCTTGTACCCTATAAAGCAAGCGTATATGGAGGTTGCTCCACTATAGCCCGCATACATCAGGATTTGTGCTAGAAAATCAAAATTAAATGTCAGGTTTCCATGTTACGACATGAGATATCTGATCCTTGGCCTTCCATATACTTGAAACTTTCCGACTCAGCCCTTCAGTTTCATTTTGAAGGCTATAAAGAAGTCGATTCCGAGATATGGAAAAAGAGGAGAGAATTCAACTTTGAGAGCAAAGTTACTCTGGAGAAATTATTTACTTCATATTGAGTCAGCATCCCTTTGTCCTTTAAGTATGAACAGAGTATTCAACCCCCAAGATCTTCCCTTATTGATGGAGAACCTCTTTGTCTCCCTTGTATGAGCTTGCCTTTGGTGGAGGATTGAAGTGGTGGAGGCCCAATTGGAAGGAACTTGGTTTCTCGGTTTCGAACCATGGCGACACGAAAGTCTATAATATTTTCACTTATGTTTATCATTTATTAATATAAATACTCTCTTCCCATCCAATTGATATCTTGCGAATATATGAGTTATTATCCATGGGCATGCTTGTTTTGTATATTAATGGATTATGTTATCTAATGTGCTAATTGTTTATATTATCACTATATGATTGGTTCACTTGTTTGTTGAGAAATTGTTGCAGGTATAAAGCTTTGTGTCAAATTTATCAATGATGGACATATTCAAACATCTGGACGAGGTGGGTCGCTTTCTTATCTCTCTTGCACATTGGTTTATATATCATGTTTATGGGAAAGAGTTGATTTCTACAGTCATACCTATCTATTGTGGTTTACCCTAGCCATTGAGAGATTTTCCTCATAACAACACTTTAGGAATTTAGGATTTTAAAAATATGTGGGATTTCCTTCACACTTATGGATGAAATTAACATTGTGAGAGGAGGAAACATGCGTTTCCTAACTGTTATATGTTTTTCCCTCCTCATGAATCTGGGAACATAAATCCACACAAAATCACAACTTCTTGTTTTTTAAATTGAATTTTTGAATGCATAAAAAGATTCAACATGATGAAAGACCCCTAGAGGACTCAGATTATACATATTTAACCACTCAAATATGAAAATCCAATAATATATCCTCAGATTTTGGGAAAATATCCTCGAAAAACGTGACTAGAAAAGGGAAAATCATAGCACATTTATACTACGGTGGAGGAAACACTTATGCTCCTCTCTTATAATTTTACCAAGAAAATATTCAATATGGAGAAGCAAATTTTACCATAAACATTCAATAACATGAAACGAAATTGCACAAATTTACTTACTTCACCAAGATATGACAAGAGAAAACCCTAATTGGATCAAATT
Source organism: Picea sitchensis (assembly GCA_010110895.2). Lineage (NCBI taxonomy): Eukaryota > Viridiplantae > Streptophyta > Pinopsida > Pinales > Pinaceae > Picea > Picea sitchensis. The sequence goes on from SNQJ01S0067872.1 coordinate 96,904, forward strand.
CATCCAAAAATTGGCAAAGAATGATTGACACTTGTCCTCCATGAGATAGTGCATGAGTAAAAAGAGCCAATAACCCTAAATGGGAGGAAAGTTTAGACTTGTATCTCACTTATGTGAGAAATTTTCCATGATGAAATGATTCTTGTCTATCCATACTTATATGGAAACCGTAGCCACCAAAATACTCTTATGAAAAGTGATGTATTTACACAAGAGGAATGAACCCTTCAAATTGTCTTTTACATTTACAAAATTGAATTTTACATAAAATAAAACCCTAAAGAGGGTGGCGTCATTCCCTAGTATGGTAATGCTAGGATAATGAGAGAGACATCAAGGATGAAAAGGTGGAACATTGGTCCTCCAAAGGCCATATTTCCCTCTTTCAAGTGTCAAGGTCCATGCATCATGATTCCTCCATCAATCCATCAATAAATCCATAAAAAATCTTTCCCCTATGTGATTCCATGGGCTAGGAGGGTGAATTATAGGCCTCTAAAGGCTAGTGTTCAAGCTGAGAAGGATGGAGTCTCATACTCTATCCATGCCAGTATTCATGCAAAGGAAAAATCCTCCATCATCAAGGTGCAATGGTCATCCAAATGGTACCCTAGACGTGGGGTCTAGCATCCATCCTGTGGGAAAGGTCCTGCAAAGAAAAACAAGTAGGCCCTCTAAGGATCCACAAGTCATATGAATCATTCCAGGTAAGACACATATAATAAGAGAACCACCCAAACATGTGCATCAAACCTTCCTTTTCAAACTAAACAAATACTCAAAGACCTTATCAAATTTTCCTAATTTAGGTATGGGAGGGATGTCAAGGTGCCCTATTGGGTCAGCCAATCCCCAAGTGAAGGGTTCTTCCCAAGGAGAACCTATATGAATCATGTAGTGTGTGAGGTGGATTTTGGGAAAGAATTATAGTAATGGGGTTCATGACATACAAGGGTTCACATTGTCACATTTATGGGTTCCTTTGTAGAGGGTGTGTTTACCTTCATCCATAATGCAACATTTTTCCAAGCCCTTTTATTGCCATTAATTGATTAAGGTCCAAAATATTGAGTATTATGTGCAATGGAAAGTAAATAATATGAAATTACACTTGAACCTATAAACACATAGGGTGCCATATGCAATGGAAAATAAGGGACACCACAAAATGAATTTCCTCAACAAGAAAGACATTTATTAAATATGTGATTTTTTTTGCAGGTCCTTCAGTTTTTGGAGAAGTGTTTTACTGTTCCTAGGACCTAAGGGAGAGCATCTCGAAGGATAATAATTTATTTTATAATTCTCCATCTACAACACCTCTATGTCTTTATCCCCTTCTTCCCATGAAATGAGGTATAATACCTTCTTAGGTCAATGGACTCGAAAACCCAAAATATGATGAAAGAGAGGGGAAGAAGGCTAGAAGGTGGTAAGTGTGGATGGGAATGGTACAATGACCCTTAAAGGAACTACCTATTAGCAGCCATTTTCCCGAGGGTGACCAACTTGCTAGGACACAATGAGAATCACCAAGGTGAAACTAGGAAAAAGTTATAATTTCCAAGAAAATGTTCCATAATCAAGAAAGGATACTTTGCAACATGTTCAAATGCTTCAAGTATTAAAGTGACAATTACCATGACAAAAAATTTGTTACCTCATGATGTAATAAATTTTGTCCTTTGTGACCAAGCCGATGTAGTGGATGTTGGTCTGCAATTGGTGATAAGCGGAAATCAACATGAATAGGAGGGGACCTATGCTCTCTATTGGTCAATCTAACTCTCGAAACTCCATGTATGCTTCCTTTTCACCTTGATACATGATATCCTTAGTTACCCCTAGACCGGGGCATTAATAGTATGTGTATTTGAAAAATTTATGTATGAATGTATTTAAATCTATCTTTCTTCCTCACTTGCAAATATTCAATATAAATTTGTACTAGAAAATGCAAGAAGGATGGAAGAAACAAATAAATAATGATGGGAAAACCAATACTCTAGAATCAATATCCAAATCCTTCTTATTTGCAACACATATGCTTATGGATAGAAATTTCATTGTAAAAACATAAAATCAATCTTGAATAAACCCTCTTGAAGGATACAAGATTGGGAGTTATTTTCTCTTCACTCTAGGACTGACAACTAATATGGAAATAAATGAAATTTAACTTGCAATATTGAATTTGTTTCTCAAATATCTTTCAATCCTTCAAAACATCAATGGGATTTCTCAAATATTTCTCAATGACTTGGTTTTGATGCTTGGAATACCATAGCATTGGTTAAGAAGATGCATAAGGCTATGAAGTGAGTGATGAGATTCATAGGAGTTTACCAAAGTAGGTAAAATATTTCCCATCTCAAAAAGAAGAGTCAATATTGGGAACTTAGGGTATCTACTAACATTCATAGACAATTATCTACTATATAGAGGAACATCACTAGCTTGGGAGGATAACAAGCCTCTGTAGTGAGAAATTTGTTCAAACATGTGAAAACATTACCTTTAGAACCAAGAAATGATACCAAATTGATCAAACAATTTATTTATAAATTTCATGGTTATGTAAAAATAACTTTGAATATAATACGTAAAAAAAATGCATTGTCACCCATCTCATTCCTAGATCATTTGAGTCTTCATTGGTCATTGTGAGTGTCTTGGATCCAAACGATTTCAGGATGATCCACAATATTAATGAAAATACATGTGTCATAATTATGTGGATGTGAAAGAGAATATGATATTAAATATTCATCTTAATGATCCTTTTATCATAGAAAAACTCTTCAAAAAAGACTCATGACAAATATTAAATGCTCAAACCAAGTGAAAATATTACATTGTTCCTTACAAAGAAAAACCCTAGTTCCATACATCATCGAATAAAGAATTTTTTGGGAAACAGAATCATAAGAGAGGGTTTCCCCTAGCTAAAACCCAATGTTAGTAGTGTAATGGAATTGATGATTCATTGATCTGAGACTATTTTAAAGTTTTATGGCAAGTTGCAACTCATTCCTAAAGTCATTCAAAGACAGATTAAGAATTTTGTCCAAGGGAATAGAATGAATAATAATAATAATAATTAAGTTTGGTACAATCCCACAATTGTTTTGGCCAATGGTTGCATGATCAAGCTACCAACAATCACTCGATCTAGTGTTTTTCACAATCGACCCCTTTGTGCAAAAATTGCATTGTGTCTTACTAAGAAAACCCTAGTTCTAGAGATCATAGAATAAAATAATTTTGGGGAAATGGAACAATAGGAGATCAATGTCCTTAGATGTATCCTGGTATCAACATCCCAATGCAATTGATGGTTCAATGATCAGAGCCCTAGTTTGATATGTTTGACAAGTTGCAAATAGCCTCCTAAAGACATTCAAAGACACATTGAGAACTTGATCGATGGTCATAAATTACAAAACAAGAAGAATAATTGATTTTTGTAAGCTTCCAAAAGTGTATTTTTCCAAAGGCTACATGAGCATGCTAACCACAACTTCCTCATCTAGTGTTTTATAAGGTCAACTTCTTTGTGGAAAAATTACATTGTTCCTTACTAAGACAACCCCTAGTTCCAGAGACCGTCGGATACATTTTTTTTGGAAATGAAATCGTATAAGATGTGTGTACTTAGATGTATCTTGGTGTCAGGATTCCAACTCAATTGATGATTAATCTATCTAAGTCTTGGTTGGATTTTTATTGTGAGTTGCAACTCACTTCCTGAAGCTATTCAAGGACACATTAAGAATTTGGTGTGGGGGAATAAAATCAAAACCAAGAAGCATAATTGAGTTCCAAACAAAGAAAGGTACTCGAGTTCCAAACTTAGATATTTTTCCCATAAACAAATATCCTTAACAAAAATAGGGATTTGATTCATTCCTCCTCGGTCATATCTGAACAAGGTCTATCTGGGATTTTCGATTTTATTTAGATAGACTAGAATTTAAAAGTTGTTTATCGTATCTCATTTTACTCAATATGAATTTGAGTCCTCTTTCTATACAATTTCCATTACCTATATGTGATATATCATATTTGTATCCATAGGATTTCTAGAATTGCATTTCCTTTTAATTAATACATGAATTTCACACATTATTCTTGTGAGAGATATATTTGGTAAGTTGTACATAACCTATACTATAGGTAAAAATAATTTATTTTTGTATGTAATGAATTCGTTGATGCTTTCTAGTATACCTGTATTGATCAAGGAACAATAGAAAATACATATGGTAATACTCATGTTGTAGACCATAGATCATATCATTCTTATGGTAATTTGTATCTTTACTATCAAGAGAGGAAGTTTACACACATGTTTTTTATTTCCTTTTTCTTTTATTTATTTCCATGGCCTAAGAGGACAATTGAAAACACTTCTACTCATGACTCTCTAAGTTATGTAGCCCTATTTATCTAGATATTCCATAACTGTAAATATTGAGGAACCATGCTACTATACATAGTTCATATGACTATAAAGGATGCATTCAAAATTTCTTGCTCATAAGTAAAATGTATAATTTTATACTCAGTGTAATAAAGGTAATTCATTTAACTTAGAAAAAATACTTGTGTCTATATAAAATTGATTATGTACATTCATACAATTTAGTATCCGCATGCATGCAATTCTGTAGCTATCTATAATTTTGTATCTACATTAAAAAAAACTAATATATTTATATCCAACATAAAACAACAAGGTGTCTCAAATCCGTAGCTACATAATTTAATACAAGAAATCCAATACAATACAATAAGACATAGCTATGTATATTATTTCTTGCATATATCAACCATTCATAAATTCGACTGCATGAAAGGTAAAAAATTAAAGATACAAATATGAACCAAGTATTCTAGGAAAACAAATGGAACAACCATGTTCCACCCAACCATAGATCCAAAACAACCAAAATTACTTGTGCTGATCACCCCCTAGCCTGACCATGACTCCATAAGGGAAAACTGAGCATCACTCCTTAGCCACTGTCTCTCTGAATAGTTCAGATAATCATTTTACTAACACCATATGTTCTCATAAGAGGAAACCATTATTTTCCCAACATACTAAGCAACATCCTACCTCCCACATATGTTGTCTATATATCATTTTTTCCATTTCCTAGGACTTTCCATTCCTTTCCCTCCTTGGGAAATTTACAACTTTACAAACCCCTGATTTTTGGGGGCTTCCAATGACAAAACTCAACTTCTGACACTTGTAAAAATCATCTCTGAGTTAACTCAAACATGTTCCCCACTCATGTAGTCATAGTCAATTATTTTTAACCTAGATGTTCCAATGGTTTTCCAGCATTTAATTTATAAAAATATATGTCTCATACATGTGTCCATCAAAAGAGGACAGTTGGCAAGGAAAATTTTTGTCCAATAGTCATAAAAATAATAATTACATACTTCCACAATTAAAATTATAATTTCCATAAATGGAAATTTATTTTTAAAACAACAACTTTAAAATAATTTGTTTTGAATATTTGAGGATGTGAAATCCTCTCCCCCTTAAGTATAACATTGTCCTTAGTGTTCAAATCATCTCTTGGAGAAGAGTTGGATAAGATTTCTGCATTTCTTCTTCCAACTCCCAAGTAGCCTCCTTAGGACTAAAGTGCTTCCATTTCACTTTTACCTAGGTGATGGCTCTATTCCGAAGTAATGTTTCTTTCTTGTCCAGAATGCATAATGGTTCTATTTGGAACTCACCTCTTGGTTCCACCTGCACCATGTTACAATTAATGATGTGATTAGGATCATCAATATATATTTTTAATAATGAAAAATGAAAAACATTATGACCTTTTAAATTTTCAAGGAGTGTTAGTTGATATGTTGTTGGTCCCATTCGAGTTAACACTTTGAATGGACCACAAAATATTGGCACCAACTTGGAATAACTTCTCATTTTTAGGGAGATCCTCCTTTCTTTGAATTTGAGATATACATTCTTTCCAATTTTTAATTTCGGATGTCTCCATTTAAGATCTACATAGCTTTTCTATCGATATTGTGCCTCTTTCAAATTTTATTGTACCCTTTTGACCATCTTTTCTATTTCTTGGAGTATTTATGGTCCAAAAATAATCATGTCAATCGGATTATCCCAACTAATTGGGGTTGTACATTTCCTTCTGTATAAAACTTTGAAGGGACTCATGTTAGCTTATGCTTGATACCCATTATTGTATGTGAATTCAACTAAATGTAGATATTCTTCCCACTTAAATTGTTTTGTTCTTACATACATTCGTAACATATATTCGATAATTTGATTCATATGTTTTTGTTTTTCCATCCATCTATGGATCGTAACTTGTGTTGAAATTCATATTAGTATCCAAACATGCAAACAATTCCTTCCAAAAATTGGATGTAAATTTAACATCTCTATCTGAAATCACCATCTTAGGAATTCCATGCAGTCTAAATATTTTTTCATAAAAATTTCAACAATATTAATCGCTTTCTAAGTAGATTTCACAGGTATAAAATGTGTAGACTTACTTAGCTTATCAATCACTACCACAATTGAATTGTTGTGTCTTTTTCTTAGGAAAACCTATAATGATGTCCATTGAAATAATTTCCCATTTCCATTCTGGTATAGAAAAAGGTTGTAAAATACCTACTAGATGTTGATGCTCAGCCTTTACCTATTGACAATCTGAACATTTAGACAAGTATTCAACTGTTTCATATTTCATATTAGGCTAATAAAATTGTTTTCTTAAAGTTGTTATCATTTTCTGGTATCCTGGATGACCAGAATATGGATTTGTGTGCATCTCATTAAGAATCATCATCTTCAATTTATTATAATTAGGTACATAACCTTATTTTTAACCTTAACAATCCATTTTTATCTATACTGAGATCTGTACTATGCAGATTTCCCTTATTTTTCTGCAATTGATCTGTTGTTTTGATGTATTTTCCATCATTTTTTATTGCAAATATAATCCTGTCGTCAATATCATTTTCTACTTTGCTGATAATTACATCATGTAACTCATTAGTTCTCTGACTTAGTGCATCTACATATTTATTTTATTTTCCTTTGATGTTCATACTTAAAAATTGAACTCACTTAGAAAGGCCAACCACCTCTCCTATCTTGCATTGAGATCATGTTGATTAAACAAGTTTTTTACAACACTCTTATCTGTTAGTAATATAAATTTTCTTCCCATTAAATAATGTCGCCACATTTTCAATGCATGAATTACAACTGCTAATTTTAGATCATGAGTTATGTAGTTTCTTTCATGTTCCTTTAATTTGTGTGATTCATAACAAATGACGTGTCCATCATGTGTTATTACTCCTCCTAATCCTTCTATACTTGCATCCACAGAAACTGTAAAATATTTATATGGGTGTGCACCTTAAGTGTTGGCGTTGTAGTTAATAGTCCTTTTAAGCTATCAAAATTGTCTTGGCATTTTTTAGACCAATTAAATTTTGTCCCCTTTTTCTGTAGTGATGTAATAGGATAGGCGATTTTGGAAAACCCTTCGATAAACTTCCTGGAATAGCCGATAATCCCTATGAATGATATTATGTCTGATACATCTTTAGAAATAGGCCATTCCATAATGTACCTAATCTTTTCAGGTTCTACTTCAATACCATCTTCTAATATTACATGACCTAAATATTGTATCTTCCTTTGGTAAAAATCACATTTATCAAATTTAGCATATAGTTTATGTTCTCTTAGAGTCTGTAACACTATTTTTCAAATGTTGTTCATGTTCTTTTTCAGTTTTTGAGTAGATTATTATATCATCCATAAATATCAGTACAAATTTATCCAAATATTGGTTGAATATATTGTTCATCAAGCACATAAA
>SNQJ01S0067873.1:23040-52153 GCA_010110895.2 Picea sitchensis
ATTTATTTGAAGCAGATTCTGTATGCCAGATTAACAAACACAGGAGGAAAAAAATTAAACTTACAGATGAAACCATGCTCACTGATAAATTTTCTTCAAACTTCTTCCCCAAATCGCGGACCCACTAAGCGGCCATTAATTCTCAATTCCTGGCCTGTTCCAATTCATGAATTGCAAAAATTTATGATATTTCTTTCTCCATGCTTTACTGCAGAATTTGTGTTTAAGAGCTCTGTGATTTAAACAGGAATACCCTTCTCCTCTCTCTGGATGCTTTTGCATAAGATCTTTTATTTATCCTTCAAAGTTCAAAGCGCTTTCAAGATATTGTCATAATTCTTTTCAAATTGAAATTCTGGTAGTTGGGCGCCCAATCATCGTTCTTCGGGACTTCCTTAACTTAAGGAATTCAACTGACCCATAACCGTATTCAAAATTAGAGAAATAATAGAGAAAGTGGAATAATAACTACATGCGAACGCCATCATAGCAAATGGAAATTAGCAAATAGACAACGAAACGCTCCACATTCTTTCATTTGCAAGCTTCACAATTTCTTTTCATTTTCCTTGTGATTTCACAATCTTTGTGACAATTTTAGCCAGTTCTGATGCGCATCGCACTTCCATCTTTTGACAAAGGTAATAGAGGGATGCCTCTAGCTCCAAGATTTTCCTACGCACCTCACCACCTTCAACTCTAGGATTGTATACTATTTATTTAGTTGGATATTGGTGGTCATCTACCTCTTTCACTTAATCAATCTAATCTATGGTTTTTGGTTGTATATACTCATAGTGTTTGAAAAAATGGAGAGAAATAAAATGAATAATAATAATAATAAAATACTTAAAAGATGTTTGCATGGTTATGAGCCGGTTGTAACCCATGGTATTTGTAAAACTTAATAAAGAAACTAAAACATATAATAATATTACAATAAGTGACCCTTTCATTTCTAAAATGATATATTATTATCCCTTCATGATGTAGACAACAAAGTCATTCTTTAGCAACATCTCTTTCTCTTTAGAGATAAGCTACTATCATTATAGTCACTTTGTATTCTTCAGTATTATACTATTTTATTCATTAATAAAAGTTGGGTTTCACTGTAATTATTTGTTTTTTTCTATAGTTTTATTTGTATCTCATTGTGTTCTCAATATAATCTGGATCAGTGGTATCAGAGCAATATGTTCCTTGTTATTTCTTGGTGTGTGTCCTTGACGAGGTCATGGTATAAAGAGTTGGGTCTTGAGCTAGTTTAGCTTGGGGACGACCACTTTCGCTAGCCCAAGCGACCTCCCATGGCAGAAGAAAAGAGAGATGAAAGAGAAAGATCCTGTCAAAATGTTGCTCGAGGAAGCCCTCACATGACAGAAGAACGAGATGATGGAAAAATTCGCTAAGGTCCTTCAGCGAATACCGACGATGGTCGAGGCATCTTCTACAAACAACCATTTCGGAGGTGTGATGCCCTTCAAGGTACAAGTTAATTTTGATATCTCCTCATTTGAAGACCATATAGATGCAGATGATCTAGAGAAATAGTTGAATCTGCTAGAAGGTTATTACTCGATCCAAAAATTTTCTAACAATAAAAAGATCACCTTCATGCTCCTTAAAGCCCTTCCCTGTGCCAAAGCTTGGTGTGAAGATTAACGGGAGAGGAAAACCACAGATGAGTCTATGCCATTCGAGAAAAAACCCACCTATGCTGCCTTTGTGGATGCCCTCAAGGAGGATCTCTACCCTCTTGGAAGTTATGATGACCAATATACGAGATGGATGACTTTGTGTCAGGAGAGAAACTAGACAATGCCAAAGTATACCAACATCTTCCATGCCCTACACTCAAAGCTGGGTATTCAAAATTCTGAGAGACACATGGTTCTGAAGTACTGTAGTGGCCTACACAGGTATAGTCAAATATAGATGGATTTGTTGGACATCTCCTCACTGGGGGTTGCTTATCGTTATGTTATCAAAATTGAGTATAAATTCAAGCAGAGGAATAGGTCGGAGTTCGGGTCTGCAAATTGTTAAAGTTTGGCTCAAGCATGAGGTTTAATTTCAATTTGTGTTTAGCATTACTTGAACCATAAAAATTGCATCAATACATTAGCTACAACTGCAGTAAACCAAGATCACAAGAAGAATAACCATGCACAAGAACACAAGAAATATCCTAGGAAACCCTTCTACACAATAGAAGAAAACTCAACAATCCTTTGCTATATTCTCAAGAGAAGATCCAACAGCCACCACCAAACCTAGCACACAAAATGGTGCAGCTATGACTGAGAAAACTAGCTCTTAAAAAAGTGTGAGTTGCAGTTCTCATAATTTCAAACCTCAACTTCTGAAATCATGAGATGACACAATAATGAGTGTGATCCGCAATGGGGATCCACCTTTATTTATACAATAACTGACACAACAAAAGGTGTGTCTATTGGCACAATTGGGCCGACCTCAATAACTCAATAATATAATAAATATAATTAATAATTAGACAATTTTAATTGTCTTTACATGGTGGGGTCAAATTGTACCCTTTACATCATAATTAGGTTTACAATTAAATATTACACTTAGACAATATAGCAAGGGATCCACACGTCCACTAGTTCTCAGCCACTAGGGACATGTCCACCTATGCTTAGCCACAGGGATGTCATAATCAACATATCGCTATCTCAACTGAGTCCATAGGAGAATCATCTAGAATACCACATCCTCTTAACTCTCACATAGAGGAGAATGATACACCCATTACATGGGCACACCCAACCACTGGGGGACGACTCAACTCTAACACAAAGGAGAATGATGCCCCGACCACTGGGGAACGACTCAACTCTCACACAAAGGAGAACGATGCCCCATCACATGGGCATGCCCAACACTGGGCTCTCTCACAGGTCGACTCAACTCAATCACAAAGGATAACATATCTTGGAGGATGTCTCACAAGGGTGCAATCATCAACACTCCCTCTCAGCTAGGGAGGCATTCTCCACCAAGCCAAGTCTCTCACGGAAGTACTTGAACTCCATCCTGGCAAGCAGTTTGGTGAAGATATCTGCAATCTTCTCATGTGTAGGAAGGTACTGCACGTGTATTGTTTTCCTCTGCACCATGTATCTGATATAATGATATTTTATCTCAGTGTGCTTCGATTTATCGTAAAACACAATATTCTCAGAGAGCTTCACACAACTCTGGTTATCACAATGAATAATGGTAGAATCCATCTCATGATCAAATAAATTTGTAAGGAGCTTGTGAAGCCACACTGCTTCGCAAACTACCACACTCAATGCTATATACTCTGCTTCTGTGGTACTCAAAGACACAGAGCTCTATTTCTTGCTGCACTAGGAAACCATGGCAAACCCCAATGTAAAACAACAACCAGATGTTCTCTTCCAGTCCACTGTGCTCCCTGCCCAATCTGCATTAGCATATCCCTACAATCTCATGTCTACACTGGAGGCATATCTCAGCCCATATCCAAGTGTGCCTTGTAGATATCTCAATACATGCTTTGTTGCTATCCAATGAGTCTGTCTTGGTCATGTATCATGAATCCATCTGACTGCTCGATGTAAACCTGTTCGTCAATCTCACCATTAAGAATGATTGTCTTTACATCCATCTGATGTAGTTTCCAACCCATGGATGCAGTTAGTGAAATGATAGTAAGGATGGAAGTATATCGGGCTACATGAGAAAATGTCTCCTCATAATCAATTTACTCCACCTGCGAGAATCATCTAGCCATAAATCTCACTTTGTACTTCTCGACACTTCCATCAGCTTCATTCTTGATCTTATAAATCCACTTGGAAGTCACTATAGACCTCCCTTATGGTCTCGGAACAATATCCCATACATCATTCTTTGTGACGGATTGATACTCTTCTGCCATGGCATTTTTCCATACTTGTTGACCTGCTGCTTCTCCATGACAGGAGGGCTCGATATCAATGATGTGGCTCATGGCTGAAATATAGCTTGAGAACCTCCATGGTCTCTTGCTTTCTTGGAATGTACCTCGAGGATCTGCATCTCCCTCTGCCTCTTGGAGAGTTTGTCGAGCCCAGGCAGGCATTTTATGGCCTACTGTAATGTTTCTGGGAGCATCTACTGGAGCTACTGGATCAACTGGATCAATGGTTGTATCCCTTTGAACTGTTGAAGGGGAAAAGGTATTGTCTCTTCCTTCTTCTCAAACATTTTGACTCCCTCTGAGTCAAGTGACTCCCACTGAAGTCAAAAGGATAAACATATGTCTTGGAGGAATTTTGACATCATCCTTTTCTTTTGTTTCTATCCTGGAGACATCCTATGTCTTTTTAGGTCCTATACTACCTCTACAGTATCTTGTTGGCCTCCCGTACTAGGATAACAACCAATCAAGAAAATTTGGACTCCCGTACCAGGGATAATGGTCCAAGTCATGAGGCCTCCCACACTAGGGATAATACCTTTCATTATAAAAATGCAAGCAACTACAGAGTAATGATAAAATCAATTAAGGAAGCCCTCACATGACAGAAGAACGAGATGATGGAAAACTTCGCTAAGGTCCTTCAACGAATACCGACGATGGTCGAGGCATCTTCTACAAACAACCATTTTGGAGGTGTGATGCCCTTCAAGGTACACGTTAATTTTGATATATCCTCATTTGATGACCATATAGATGCAGATGATCTAGAGAAATAGTTGACTCTGCTAAAAGGTTATTACTCGATCCAAAAAATTTCTAACGATAAAAAGATCACCTTCATGCTCCTTAAAGCCCTTCCCTGTGCCAAATCTTGGTGTGAAGATTAATGGGAGAGGGAAAATGCAGATGAATCTATGTCATTCGAGAAAAAATCCACCTATGCGGCCTTTGTGGATGCCCTCAAGGAGGAGCTCTACCCTCTTGGAAGTTATGATGACCAATATACGAGATGGATGACTTTGTGTCAGGAGAGAAACTAGACAATGCCAAAGTATACCAACATCTTCCATACCCTACACTCAAAGTTGGGTATTCAAAATTCTGAGAGACACGTGGTTCTGAAGTACTGCAGTGGCCTACACAGGTATAGTCAAACATAGATGGATTTGTTGGACATCTCCTCACTAGGGGTTGCTTATCGTTATGTTATCAAAATCGAGCAGAAATTCAAGCAGAGGAATAGGTCGGAGTTTGGGTCTGCAAATTGTTAAAGTTTGGCTCAAGCATTAGGTTTAATTTTAATTTTTGTTTAGCATTACTTGAACCATAAACATTGCATCAATACATTAGCTACAACTGCAGTAAACCAAGATCAAAAGAAGAATAACCATGCACAAGAACACAAGAAATATCCTAGGAAACCCTTCTACACAAGAGAAGAAAACCCAACAATCCTTTGCTATATTCTCAAGAGAAGATCCACCATCCACCACCAAACCTAACACACAAAATGGTGCAGCTATGACTGAGAAAACTAGCTCTTAAAAAAGTGTAGTTGCAGTTCTCATAATTTCAAACCTCAACTTCTGAAATCATGAGATGACACAATAATGAGTGTGATCCACAATGGGGATCCACCTTTATTTATACAATAACTGACACAACAAAAGGTGTGTCTATTGGCACAATTGGGCCGACCTCAATAACTCAATAATATAATAAATATAATTAATAATTAAACAATTTTAATTATCTTTACATGGTGGGGCCAAATTGTACCCTTTACATCATAATTAGGTTTACAAGTAAATATTACACTTAGACAATATAGCAAGGGATCCACATGTCCACTAGTGCTCAGCCACTAGGGACACGTCCACCTATGCTCAGCCACAGGGACGTCATAATCAACATATCTCTATCTCAACTGAGTCCACAAGAGAATCATCTAGAGTACCACATCCTCTCAACTCTCACATAGAGGAGAATGATACACCCATTACATGGGCACACCCAACCACTAGGGGACAACTCAACTCTGACACAAAGGAGAACGATGCCCCGACCACTGGGGAACGACTCAACTCTCACACAAAGGAGAACGATGCCCCATCACATGGGCATGCCCAACACTGGGCTCTCTCACAGGTCAACTCAACTCAGTCATAGAGGAGAATGTATCTTAGAGGATGTCTCACGAGGCTGCAATCATCAACACTCCCTCTCAGCTAGGGAGGCATTCCCCACTAGGCCAAGTCTCTCACAGAAGTACTTGAACTCCATCCTGGCAAGTGGTTTGGTGAAGATATCTGCAATCTTCTCATGTGTAGGAAGGTACTGCACGTGTATTGCTTTCCTCTGCACCATGTATCTGATATAATGATATTTTATCTCAGTGTGTTTCGATTTATCGTAAAACACAATATTCTCAAAGAGCTTCACACAACTCTAGTTATCACAATGAATAATGGTAGAATCCATCTCATGATCAAATAAATATGTAAGGAGCTTGACAAACTACCACACTCAATGCTATATACTCTGCTACTGCGGTACTCAAAGCCACAGAGCTCTATTTCCTATTGTACTAGGAAACCATGGCAGACCCCAATGTAAAACAACAACCAGATGTGATCTTCTAGTCCACGACGCTCCCTGCCCAATCTGCATTAGCATATCCCTACAATCTCATGTCTACACTGGAGGCATATCTCAACCCATATCCAATTGTGCCTTGTAGATATCTCAATACATGCTTTGTTGCTATCCAGTGAGTCTGTCTCAGTCATGTATCATGAATCCATCTAGTTGCTCGATGTAAACCTCTTCATCAATCTCACCATTGAGAATGACTCTCTTTACATCCATCTGATGTAGTTTCCAACCCATGGATGCAGTTAGTGAAATGATAGTACGGATGGAAGAATAGTGGGCTACATGAGAAAATGTTTCCTCATAATCAATTTACTCCACCTATGAGAATCATCTAGCCACAAATCTCACTTTGTACTTCTCAACACTTCCATCAGTTGCATGATTGATCTTATAAATCCACTTGGAAGTCACTATAGAACTCCCTTCTGGTCTCAGAACAATATCCCATACATCATTCTTCATGATGGACTGATACTCTTCTACCATGGCATTTTTCCATACTTGTTGACCTGTTGCTTCTCCATGACAGGAGTGCTCAATATCAATGATGTGGCTCATGGCTAAAATATAGCTTGAGAACCTCTGTGGTCTCTTGCTTTCTCGAAATGTGCCTCGAGGATCTGCATCTCCCTCTGCCTCTTGGAGAGTTTGTCGAGCCCAGGCAGGCATTTTATGGCCTACTGTAATGTTCCTGGGAGCATCTACTGGAGCTACTGGATCAATGGTTGTATCCCTTTGAACTGTTGAAGGGGAGAAGGTATTGTCTCTTCCTTCTTCTCAAACATTTTGACTCCCACTGAAGTCAAAAGGATAAACATATGTCTTGGAGGAATTTTGACATCATCCTTTTCTTTTGTTTCTATCCTGGAGACATCCTATGTCTTCTCAGGTCCTATACTGCCTCTATAGTATCTTGTTGGCCTCCTGTACTGGGATAACAACCAATCAAGAAAATTTGGACTCCTGTACCAGGGATAATGGTCCAAGTCATGAGGCCTCCCACACTAGGGATAATACCTTTCATTATCAAAATGCAAGCAACTACAGAGTAATGATAAAATCAATTAAAGAGAGTAGTACATGACTTACCTTAGTCTGCAATCATGCTCAATATTGCTTTCGGTCCTCCTGATAAAGTTGAGATAGAGAAGAACTCCTCTTCGTTCTTTCTTGCATTCCTTGACTTCTTTTGAGGTGACTTATGTTGATTTCCTTTCTTCCACAAAGGATAATGATAAGCATAGTGACAAGGGCTTGATCCAACCTTGCACGTCACTAGCTGCAAGTCTAGTCTCCTCCATATCCAAGTCTAGTCTCCTTGAATAGTGTGAGTGTTATAAGGTGCACTTAGAACACACACTTAGAATTTGCTGGAATAGTTTGAGTTCATTCCTTATATGCAGGAGCTATATATCCTTATTGAAACAATACACTTGAATTTTTCTACCCAAACCCCCCGCATCAAAGACAACCATGTACTTCCTATATCTTTCATCTTTCCTATGACTGGGTTGGCTATAATAACCCTCAACAACTGTCCAAAGATTGCTCCAAGACTGTAGTAGATGTGCACTCTACTTTGTTTCTCTTGGCCCATCGAATTAGTCAAAATTAATAGTCAACAGTCTAGAACTTGTTGCCCCTTAGAAAATTCTCTACAAACCTATTTTCCACTTGTGGAAGCCTCTAACACAACCCAATAATGTTGTTGTTTCCTTCTTCTTGCAGGCCTAGCCTCAGAACTGGAATTGGCTTCCCTAAACTAGCAGGTCAAGCTTTCAGAATAAGGTGGCAGCCTTCAGAACCTGCGATTAGGTTCTTCCTGCAGGCTGAGTCTCTTCTGTACCTGTGGCTGCCCAAAAAAGTCACAAAATAGAAGATCTGTCATGGAGGGATGTCATAAATTTGGCCTTCAGATCTGCCTTATCTCAACCACGGAATGGACCTCAAATCCACCACAAAACTACCTCAGAAAACTCGTGTTGCATATTCATAAAATTCATCTTTTAATGCTCTAAAATTTTCTCCCTTAACTGCCTCAGACTCTGTCTTAGGTCTACGGTTAGGTCAGAACTTAAACTTTCCTTTAGTATGTGTTTAAGGATTTTTGTTAGGCATCTGCAACAACCCTAGAGGGGGTATGGCCAGGTCTGTAGCCAACCTAACCTCACCACATATTTTAGGAGAAGGTCTGGTCCTCTCCTTACTTCAGTCAGAAGGGTATGACAATCTTCAAATGTCCAGGACTGTCTTCTTGAATGTGAAAAGGGTCATATTCAGGACCTTCTCTGATACCATGTTAAAATTTTCCTCAAGCATGAGGTTTAATTTCAATTTTTGTTTAGTATTACTTGAACCATAAACACTACAACAATACATTAGCTACAACTGCAATAAACCAAGATCACAAGAAGAATAACCATGCACAAGAACACACGAAATATCTTGGGAAACCCTTCTACACAAGGGAAGAAAACCCAATAATCCTTTTCTATATTCTCAAGAGAATATCCACCATCCACCACCAAACCTAGCACACAAAAGGGTGTAGCTTTCACTGAGAAAACTAGCTCTTAGAAAAGTGTGAGTTGAAGTTCTCATAATTTCAGACCTCAACTTCTGAAATCATGAGATGACACAATAAAGAGTGTGATCCACAATGGGGATCCACCTTTATTTATACAATAACTAACATAGAAAAAGGTGTGTCTATTGGCACAATAGGGACGACCTCAACAACTCAATAATATAATAAATATAATTAATAATTAGACAATATTAATTATCTTTACATGGTGGGGCCGACTTGTACCCTTTACATCATAATTAGGGTTACAAGTAAATCTTACACTTAGAAAAAATAGCAAGGGATCCACATGTCCACTAGTGCTTAGCCACTAGGGACATGCCCACCTATGATCAGCCACAGGGACTTCATACTCAACAGATCTCTATCTCAACTAAGTCCACAGGAGAATCATCTGGAGTACCACATTGTCTCAACTCTCACACAGAGGAGAACGATACACCCATCACATGGGCATGCCCAACACTAGGATCTCTCACATGTCGAATCAACTCAATCTCAGAGGAGAATGTATCCAGGAGAATGTCTCATGGAAAAGACAATCATCAACACAAATACACCACCAAAAAATCATGTAAAAGACAATCCTAACTCGTAAAAAAATGGACATAGAAGGAAGATCTAATCTCAAGAAAACTAGTCCAAGTCGCAGGTAAAGAAGGGTGATGGGAAGTTAAATAAGGATAATGGAAAGTGGTGTGTGTTCCACAATATCCCTTGGCACAACACCAATGAACGTCACTTGAAATAATCATTGTTGTTCGAGCAAAAAGAAAAATAATTAGACCCTGGCTCAAACTACAATTAGGAGCATAATAAAAGGAAATAGATCATTGATGTAGAGCCCATTGCTACCATCACAACCACAAAAATCCAACTAGAAGAACTAGAGGAGCCTAAGGAGGGGGAGCGCCTCTTCTGCTCACAGATGTGGGTGAACGAGACCCCATTGCATTTCATTGTTGATAGTGGGAGTCACAAGACAGATGACTCTAGACTATAATGACAGATGATATTTTCCAGCCTTTCACAAACTCTTGTTCGAAAAAACAAGGTATTCTAACAAGGGATGAACACCTCCAATAACCATTCACACAACCAGATAAAAGATCAACACACTGATTTTTTTACATGGTTAAAACCATCGAAGAGGGAAACAGTGCACTTCCCCAACCAACATGGCCACTTGAGGAAATATATTAATGCAAAAGAAAAATATTTTACAAGAGTGTTTCTCATAATCAATCATCAACAAATGACCTTGCATTCTCTTTAAACATACATAATGGACCAATTGGGTGCTAAGCCACGAATCAATGTAGTTGTTAAGATCAAGAAGAATATGAGTCATCATATCACTTTGTTTATAAAACATATCATGACCGTTGGATTACATAACTAAAAATGCATACTAATGCATATTAAAGAAACACACTTTTACCTAGAGACACATTAGACCAAGATGATCTTAACTAACTCCTAAGTGTTTAAATATCCTAACATCCCCCCTTAAGAAAATCTTGGGATAGGATTGATGGGTTTACAAAGGAAACATAATAGGAGAAGGAAGGATGAATTATAGCTTATCCCCCTTAATGAAAACCTCCTAAACTCCTAACATAGATCTAAGTTCATAAAACTTCTCTTATGTAAGAGACTTTGTGAAAATTTCTACAACTTGATCTTCTATTGGAAAAAATAACACTTCAATAACTCGATCATGGATGATTTTTTTTATGAAGTGCATGTGTATTTCGATGTGTTTGTTGCACTAATGTTGAATTGAATCTTTGTCTAGCTTGATGGAATTCTAATTGTCGCACTAGAGGGTGGTCAAATGTTGTTGTTGGAATCCAAACTCTAAAAGAATATGATGAATCCACAAGGATTCTTAACTTGCATTAACCATTGCTTGATACTCAGATTCTACTAAATAAAGAGAAATTGCTTTTTGTTTCTTACAAGCCCATGTAATAGGTCTGGAACCAAGGATGAAAAAATTACCCATTGTAGACTTTTGATCATTAGGGTTGCTAGCCTAATCCGAATTAGTGCAACCAACCAACAAAGGATTCCCCCTTGAACTGTAATGTATCCCAAACTAAATTGTATCCCGAACATAACAAAGTATCATTTTTTCTACTTTCCAATGGCTTTCATGGGGTGTTTACATATACCTGGAAACAACACCAACAACAAAGGAAATATTAGGATGCGTATGAGTCAACTATAAGAGGATACCAACTAACTGACAGTATAAAGTGGCATCGAATTCGAGAGTAGTATAGGTGGCAACAAGTTTGACTCCAGACTAGAAGAGAGAAGGGGCTAGTTTAGAGTCATCCATGTGAAAACGGCAAAGAAGGTCGCATGCATACTTAGACTGGGAAAGAAAATGTCCTTCCTTCATTTGCAATACTTGGAAGCCAAGGAAATAATGCAAATAGCCTAAGTCTATCATGTCAAATTTGTTTTTAAGACTAGATTTCACATGGGTTAAAAGTTTAAAGTCACTACTGGTGAGGATAATGTCATCAACATAAAGAACAAGTGTTATGAGATGGATTTCTACTTTACTGGTATAGACATTAGTGTTAGAATGACATCTAGAAAAGTTGATGTCAAGAAGAAAGTTTTCCATTTTGGCATACTAAGCTTGAGGATCTTTCTTAAGACCATAAAGAGATTTCTAAGGTAACAAACAAGGTTGGAGTCAATCTAGCCATAACCATGAGGTTGTTCCATGTAGATTTCTTCATGCAAATCCCCATGAAAGAATGCATATTTAACATCCATCTGATGGACCTCCCATTTATGTGAGACAACAAGGGCTAGAACCAGTGATTAGTTCATTCGTTCAAGTCTCATAGATAGGTATGTGTTGCAGTCTTTCACTTGGGAAACCAAGCATTCCTGCACTCCAAGAGATGATTAACTCAACAAGCCAATGAATTACAATGAATGTTGATTAATCCAACAAACATAAAAGTACACCTATCTAGAAAGACAAAAGTATAATATTCAATTTAAGCATAAATACTAAACACAAGGAAATTGATGACAAATCTGGAACATTCTCATAATTGCATTCATGGTTCAGATGCTAAGTATAACAAATATTATAGTAGCACTGCATGTTATATCTAGATGGTTCATCTACATGTAAACATGACTCAAATAATATCTTGTTATCTATCCAACCATGAACATACCTATTTAACAAAATCAAAGTGTTAAAAACCAAACAAAAACCAATTAGCAGTCTTTTGGATCTGATCTCATAAATGAATCAAAGTGCAATATTTTACTTTAAATGTTAAGTTTTTCTATACTCATGAATGATGATTGATACAGTTCTCCAAAAATTTTCTAATTATTGTATTACTTAAAATTTCATCAAATTACAATGATGCAAAAGGAGTACAAAAAAATGACATGTCAAACACTGTTAAGATATGCTACAGAGCAAGGAAAATAGAGCAACATGATATGTAAACTAATCTAATGAAATCTATAGAAAAATGCACAGAATAAACCATTCACACAAACCAAAATTAAACACTAAGTTGAATCAAATGTAAACTAAACTAATGCACAAAAGCAACACACAACCAAGGTTGAGGGGCCCTTCCCAATTTGGTTAACGCTACTTGAAAAATTCGATCTACATACACACTTATGAGCATTCACAAAAACATTAGCACTTGATTATTGCACAATGAAACTTGAGGATTAAAGTAGTTCACACATAGATCTGATCTCTCTTAAGAATTATACCCCATTTTCTTTGTTCTATGTCTATGTATTTATAAAGAGGATTCAATGGGAAGGATAAGATTCAATCCCCCAAACCCACAACTAACAAATCAAATGAAATCTGGGTTTTAAGCAATATGGGAAAACTGATCGCAAGAGAAAATCTTGGCAAACCCAGTTTAGAGAAGTGCCCATATCTCCTCCATATTTCACTTTCTAAGAAATCTCCCTAGACTGTACTTAAATTATGATGTTCTACACAAAACCCATGTTTTATATTTTCCATATTCTTCTTCATCAACTAAGAAATTGTGCAGGAAGATCACTGTTATTAATCAAGCACATATTTGACTGAAATAATTTGACCACGGTTGGAGGTTTCCACATTGGACCTGGGTGTGATATGATGAACAAGTAACCATGTCGAGGGCCCTGGTGACAAAACTCATGTGTGTTGACGATTAAAATCGTAACAATGAATTCCGCTCGCAAAGTATTGCTAAAGCCCTATTATTTAACTACGCTAATAATAGAATACTAGTAGGTGGGACCCCCTTGTAGACTAGAGGCGCAAGGATAGAAATATCACACATTTTTTGTTGTTGTTGTTGTTGATGTTTCCTACACAGTCCTACATGGTTGACAATGCAATCTTAGTTTTATTTTGACATGGTAACAGGTGGATGAAGCATTTTTGTGGAATTATTTTTGCGATCCAAAACATTTTTTTTATTTTTATGAGGAACATGTTATTATAGTTGCTATGATTTAACCATGTCACTTATCATTGTGATTGATTACCTAGCCACATATATGCAAGATATATTTTAGTGATATCATAATCAAAACAAAGAAAGAAAAACCTATGAGAAAATCCTAAAGAGAAAGGAGTTATATGTTGAGCTATGATAAAGGATTATATGAAAATGGAAAAGTTAAAACATACTAGTGTTAGTCCTGACTAATTTTCTATTGTTGGTTAGTGGGCTATGCAAATTTCATTAGATTTGAATTGGGTGCATATAGCATTGCAATATGTATGATGACATAGAATTTTGGCAAGGTTTAATGTGTAAATGATATTGGGTGGCGCACTATGCAAGGGATATCGTCCCATATTTCAAATGGTTTGGCATTGAATACATGGTTTAATTGATTGGTGAATGTTGGGTTGTCTTGTCCTTCAAATTGAATAGGCCAAGTGATGGAAGTGACGAGCATTTACTGCACGTCACTCCATACTCCCTCTATCAAACGTCACCCTAGAATTGTTCATTTGTTTCATTTTTTGATCTGTTTCTTATGAAGCTTCGTGTTTTAGGCTCTTGGAAGTAAGAAGGCTCAGTCAACTCACCATTTAAGCATTTTGATACAAGTATTATTCTTTTTCTCTCCATCCATGAGGTATTCTCTGTTGTATGAACAAATGATGGCTCAATGATGCTTGGATTCTATGTGTTCCTGAGAATTTTGACTGTGTAGATGTGTGTTATATCTCTCTGTGTTGATTGTAAAATGTTTCGGATTGCAAGAAAAAGAATTGGGTTTTTTAAGTTGTGCATTGACTAGTTGCTCGGTCATTTTAATATTGTGATGGGTCTTTGTGGAATAACAAGTGAATGGTGGTGCATATGGATTTGTGTTGATGATGGAGGGTTTTGTTCTGTGTATTACCGTCAGTTATTCCGTTCCCTCAAAATCATGATTATAACCTTACCCAGTCACAGAGGGATTGCCAATAGTTGTTGTGTTATTTCTTCAAACCCCGAGTCATGGTCGTTGGCCCATTCTTGTTGTCTTTTCACCAAAGTATTCCAAGATCCAGTCTTGGGTGGCCCTAACATTAATATATGCCTATATGTTTGTGGGTTTATACAAGTTATATCTCGGCGTTATTTCAAAAGGATGTTTGCATCCTCACTGGTGTTTTTGTTAAGTTGTTCGGCTCTTAAGTAATGAGTAGAGATGTTATATATGTGTGTTTTTTATCCGGATTATTTTCGGCACGAAATGAGAGCGGAGATATAATAAAGAAATGCACAGAGATATCACGTATATCCAGTAATATAACAGAAATATATCAGAGATGCAACCATAAACACAGAGATACAGTAATACACGATTGTCTATTAATGAAAGAAATGTACAGAGACTGTAAAAATACAGAGTGAAAGACTCGCTAGAATGGTGGCAGCTTATCTTTGGGAAGAGATGTGACGGCTCCTCGCATTCGCAAGAAGATGATTACAATGAGGCTCGGAAGGCATTTTTACAATAGACGGGAATGCCAAAAGTCCTAGACATCCAAAAACCTAACCCTGCATTTTACAATAGACGGAATGCCAAAAGTCCTAGACATCCAAAAAATCCCAACTCCTAGAGATGAAGCTAAAAGCTCAAGGGGGTCTGAGAGACCCAAAAACCTAACCCTAGGAGATGAAGCGCCAAAAGTCATGTGGGCCCCATTTGGGTAAGTTGGTGCATCAACTTCCCGGGGTCGTAACTTTTGCATACGATCTCTGTTTTAGGAGTATGATAGCTCGTTGGAAAGATCTATCCGAGGACTACAACATTTTTGAAAAAATTCCATGATGGAAATTTGCAACCGCAACATACCCCAAAAAACGTCGTTTAGGGCCTCAAAACGGCTCCAGAAGTTCAGGACCCGAAGAACTGCTAAAAATAGTAAATTCCCTAAAATGTCAGAATGTTGTTTTGAGCCAGTTGGAAAAGGTGGGTGGCCACCGATATCCATCTGGATCAGTTTCTTTTAATAATTTCCACTGTTCAATTAAACTTCGCCTCACCTCTGCAAGTGTTAAACGCATCATGTGTATTGGGTTATTATCTGCCTACCTTTTCTCTCTTCAGGTGTTCATCATTGATCTCATCCAATGATGACCTGCACAACTATGGACCGGTACTTATTGTATTGGTTCTGGTTTTCTAGTACCATTCACAACTAGGGTTTGACTTTCCATAGAATCTGGCCACTGAACAAGTTCGCTCAAGTTGCCAAAATATGCACTAGGGTAGGGTGCACTTCCCAAGATAGTTTTTGGACAAAAATTCCTCTTCAATAAAAGCCCTAATTTTCTTGTACAAAAACAATGACATTTTTAGATACCCAGAGAAAATTACTCTATTCAGACAAGCTTTGATACCAAGTTAAGTTTTTACTATTGTTATTAGGTTATTTCCAAATTACATGAGCATTCAATGAATTTCCAAAACAAAAACATAAAGAGGATCACTAAAAGAAACACAATCACAAGGTATGAAATTTTTTATCCTAGGAAACCCTCATGGGGGAGAAAAGCCAACAAAACTTCCTCAATAATAGATTGCCAATACAATGCCAAGACTACTACCAAAACACCAAGTATAAATCAACACTAAGCATGCGCCTCTCTTCTCCTTCATCCTGCAACTACAACTGCCTTCAAGATATGCACACTAGATGAGTGAGTGTGAGTATGTATAAGTGAGGCACCATCCTCACATATAAATACTAGTTGAGGAGGCACTAGGGTTATGTCTCTTCACTTGGTGGAGCCAACCTCTCCTAGAAGTGGTTAAAACCACTTTATTATTACTAGGGGCCAACTTTACAAATACCACTATAAAAATACAATTTGACCAATCCACAAAAGGGGATTTGATCCTATACAAGACCTGACATGATCAATCCGCAAAACGGGATTTAATCTTATACAATACCTGCCATTATCAATCCGCAAAAGGGGATTTGATCTGTAAGATAATAACTCAAATTTAATTAGAATATTCTTTGAAGTTACAATATTTCAACAATGTATATATGTTTTTCAATCTTAAATGTATAATGTAACAATAATGTGATAACTGCATGAATTTCCTTGTTATATATAATGTTATTTCTCTATGTAACAACTACATGAAAATAGACATTTATAGACATC
This sequence comes from Picea sitchensis, assembly GCA_010110895.2. Classification (NCBI taxonomy): domain Eukaryota; kingdom Viridiplantae; phylum Streptophyta; class Pinopsida; order Pinales; family Pinaceae; genus Picea; species Picea sitchensis. Next base: position 39,941 of record SNQJ01S0067873.1, read on the forward strand.
TACTTAGAATGGATACCTAGTTCAATAATTTTGATATGAACACCTCGAGTTGTAAATTTTATAACACAATGAAATGCATTCTGATATTGAATATATACAACACCATTGACATACATACATAACTTGTTTTATGTTGAGATTTGTCCTCAAAGCTTTCCATGGATGTTTTTTTTTCTATTTTCATGGAAACTGTTGTGGCTGATGTGTAAGGAATTGTGTACAGAGATCACCAAATGCCTCACGCCTGTACACTATTTTTTTAGTCAAATTTCCTGGGAAAATGAAATTCAAATGTGATGAGGGTGTCTATTGGGAGAAATGGCGCATAGGCTTTCCTCCGAATGGAAAATTCCACCGAAAGAATTAAAAAAAAAAATTGCAATCCCTTGCTTGAAAGTCATTTTGATGTCGACTTCAATTTTGTATGAAAGACCTTGTACTTGGCCTATCTTTTGTTTTCTTATGTCGAACATATTTTTTTTTGTTATGTCCAACACTTTGGGTAGAAAGAGGATGTTGCCATATACTCATGGGTGGCTAAACTAGTCATACAATATTGATGCAATTTACTAATTCTAGAGGATTGGAACCCAAAATGTTACTTGATATGTCATTTGGGCAATAAATCGATAGTTTGGTAAACTCCCTCAAATATCCAAACTAAGGTTGTATATGGTATTCTCCAATGTGTTGGAATGTAGATACAGGTGCTCTAATTTTTTGAAGAGCCTAATTCAACATAATTCTTCCATTCAATCTATCGTGAGAAAAGTATCTAAGTACAATTACCAAGAGTTGGAGGAATGCAATAGATCAAGTTACAAATTCAGTTGACTTGACTTAGTATCCCATGAACCAGAACTAGATGTTAATCAAGTGGAAGCAAAATCTCGCTTAGATCCATACCCATGACCATCAACAAAGGAAAAGATAGAGCTTGGTTGAATAAACCAGAGCTCACTTTCTTGGTTTTGGTCGACGTTGAGGGCATTTCTTGTGGGATTAAAGCTCAGTTCCGTGCGGGAGGGGATGAACTCAAGGAAATTAATGGAGTTGGGGTCTCTTCCCTCCCCCTCCCCCACACAAACTCTTGAATTTTCTTCCACAATGAAAGTTCCTTTGTTGCATCATTATGTTGCTTAGAATGATCCAACGAGGAATGCCCCATTGGCCTCACTTTCTTAGCTATGGCCTGGAAGGTGTGTACCTCAACATTGTTGCCCTCATCTTGAGTGGTCGCAATATTTTTCATGATAATTCCCAGCCCCGACCTAGTATGCCTTTGTATTATTCACTAACCCCCTTAAAGATCTAAGCAACCCTAACTTAACTCCATGTAGACATTTTGTTTCACTAAGTTTCTTAGCAATTAAAAGTTTCTGGTGAGGGTGACAGACATGAGAGAAACACTATAGGAATTGGGTTATTGAGAAGGGACATGAGAGATATCGTAGTACATTTGGTAAGGGATGGAGGAAACAAGTGGCATTATGCATGCTCTTGTGTCACTTAATTCTTGGGGCGAAGAGGTAAATGCCATAAAATAAAAGAGGTATCTGAGTTTCCATGTGTTGACTTGTGAATTAGTGCATTCCATTTATATCCTTGTATTGATAATGTTTTTTTGGAAAGAAAGTGTAAATTGTGGGTAATAACTCTTGCACGTCATGTTATTGGTAACTTTGAAGAATACCTAGAAACACAAAAGAAAATCTTATCATGTTATAAGAGATATTCCAAATGGATGGACTTGTTTTACTTTGCGTGAAGATAAAGGCGTTGTCTAAACATTTTACGTTTTGGCATTTTTCACCGGAATCTAACGATATAAATCTGTTGTTTAAATTGAATTTTTCAATGCATCAATGGATTCAGCGTCCTAAAAACCTACCAAGATGCTAGAATTATATAAACTCAACTACTTACTACTTAAATCCATAGTTCTAACAATTATAGCTAAAGATAAATGAAAAAGAAAATGTTAATGAAAAGACAAAACAATGAAAACAAAATGCACTTTAAATTAAAGCTTTGATATTAAAACCAATACATTCCATAAACTTAACTTCAAAGTTTTTAATGATATATTTTTCATAATTACACTAAATTAACGTATATAATTAACTAATATCGAATTTTGTTAAGTTAATGATATGAGTTAACTAATATGATTATTAAATTAACTAATATCGAATTATGTTAAGTTAAAGATATGAGAAATGAAAAGTGAAATCGTTATTCCATTTTTAACTCTCGACACTTTAAACTTTAAAAAGAGAAACTAATAATACCTTAATAGAAGCCATCCTTATAAATTCATAAATGTAATGATATTTTGTTAATCTTTAATAGAAGCAATCCTTATAAATTCATAAATGTAATGATATTTTCTTAATCTTAGTGAACCGTTCACTTAATTATTTGATCTCATAAAATCATATCAAATTCTTTTTGTGTTAATGCTAATCAATTATATTTTTAGCAAAACTCAATATCTCACACACAACATGTATCTACAACATGCATGTGATTAAATTTGAAGGATTGGTTTTAATTTTATTTGGAAGGGCATATAATCATTCAACCTTTCAAAAAATTAATTATAATTCAATTGACAAGTTTACATTTAGTAAATCTATCAAAAAAAAATGGAAAAATAAAATGTTATCCTTCCAAATATTTATAATTTTAAAATTTTTAAAAATGATAACATAAAAAAAGTTATAAAATTTTAATAAAGCTTCATTCAAAAATAAATTTTCTTTCAAATTTATAATATCCACAAAATTATTATTATTTTAAATAAATGAGCACATATTAATAAAAGATAATAAACAAACATATCATTCTACTTGGTGTTGAATTTTATTTGCTAAACTAGAGTTGTGTTGGATTTTATTTGTTAAATTCACAAAATAAAATAAATCAAATCTAAGTCAAACCAAAATAGAGAGAATATTAGGTACAATGGTATTATATTTAACATTGTCTGAATTATAGAGACGTGCAAAGTTTTAAAGTGAAATGTGTACAAGAAAGACAACAAACAACAACATTCGTTTCTCAACATGCATGGACTATAGCCACAATAGGAATTTCTATAAATTCCAAAGCCAAATATTTTGAATAATGATCATAAATAATTGAATTTCAATGTGGATGAAAACTCTATCGCTTGAACATAATTCCGAAGAAGGCATGGCCTAATATACTATTCATTATTGGTTTTCAAACCTTAGGAGAAGAGTCTTCATATCCTATTCATTATTGGTTTTCAAACCTTAGGAGTCTCTATAAATATAGGAACCTAAACCATTGGAGCTATGGGGAGTGAAGAAGAGTTTTCAATGATTTGAAGAGAGGTAATAAAAGAAAGATAAACTTTGTCTTTACTCACAAATTATAATAAACAAGTAAAATAATCCCGATCTTAACCAGAGAAGGTGAAACAATTAGCTTTCCCTTGAAACACTGAAAGTGTCAACCCGTCTTTGATAAATAAGTAATGGAATTAATAACAAGGTTGTGATAAATAAGTAATGTAATCACAATATAGCAAGTAAAATATATGAAAGAGTGAGGGTCCACGGACTCTGAACAGTTAAAAATGATTGAAAAGAAATATAATGAAAATCTAGAAACATTACCTTGACAAAGATAGTGCTCACAAGTTTGAGCTTCCTATCAATTATGCAAAAAATGTTGGAGAAATGGAGTTAAAAAATGTTAGAGAAATGGAGCTTAAATAGAATTAAGAATTGAGAAACATATGCACTTTGCACTTGGAGTGGAATTGAGATTGCAAAGCATACTTGATCATTTCCAAGTTGTCATTATTAACTTATAATATTATATTATAATATAGTATTATAATATATTTATGTAATTTTATAATATTATTAACAATATTTAAAATTTTTGTAAATTTATAAAAATTTATTAAAAATTACACTATTTATAAATTTAGGAACTTATTATTATTTATTATATTAGTTTATATATAATAATAAACTACTTAATTTATATATAATAATAAATAATGTAATTTATATATAATAATAAATAATGTAATTTATATATAAATAAATTATAATTTATATATTATAATAACTATATAGTTATTATATATATAAGAATATTATAATAATATGTTATATATATTAATTATTATATATTATAATTAATACTAATAATATATTATAGATGTGAGTGGACTTAATGGTTAAGAACATGTGTTTTCTCGTAAGAAATCACAAGTTCAAATCCTTGGGACACTCGGAATCCTTTTTTGGAATTGTCATGGCTTTCCATGGCAACTTGGGAGCATGAAGAGTCTAAGGTCCCTAACATAGAAGGATTTGTCTTGTGGTTGGCATGGAATAGTTTGTTATGTTAGAAAAAACACTTCTCCTCACATTCAACTTCATAAGATCGACCCTCTAAATCAGTACATTTGAATAGAAATTTTAGACACCAATGCTAAGAAGATGTATATATAAATTTTGTATTTTGCACCTATTATTTCTATTTTTTATAAGAAAAACAATCTAGATAGCAAGTATCCCTATAATAATTTAGAACAAGATATTTATAGTTTTAAAAATGAAGGTAATATCTTCCTGCTCGGAGACTTTAATGCTAGGACTGCAACTAAACAAGCTACTCTTTTAAGCACGGATTCCAACCATAATCTTTTATGGCTAAATGAGGACCTTGTTTTATCTAATAGCTACAAAAGAAACTCTGAAGACCTAATTGAGAATTTTTTTGGTACTGAGTTGGTCAAGCTCTGCAGCTCTCAAGACCTAATAATTTGCAATGTTGAAATGAATTGGCCAAACTCCAACTAGATGACTTGTATTCATGGGCTAGGTAGTAGGGCGTAGATTATGTGATATATGATATCCTTGTTTCCAACCAAATAGTAAATTTTAACCTTTTAAATGACCCTGAATCCAACTTTGATCATAAACCTTTAACCCTAACTCTAAATTTTTCCATGAACATGAGCTCCATTGAAGATAATTATGATAATAAAAGACAATTACGCTTTGAAAAAAATAAATTTGACCTTTTTCTTAAAGGATTTAAATATTAAATAACATCTCCTAACTTATAAGGACAACTTTGAAGAACTCTATCATAATTTTACAACTACCCTTCCCACCTCTATTAACAAGTTCTCTTTCAAGGTGTCCTATAAAATGAATAATAGAACGACCAACCCTTGGTATGATAAAGAATGTATAATTTCTAGGAAAGCCATTAGGGATGCTTCTAATGAGTCCTTAAAACTCGATAAGATCAATACGTACAAATCCCTAATTAAAAGGGAAAAAAAATGTACTATATCAATAAAAGGCAGGAGCAACTTTCACAACTATCTAAGATGAATCCTGAGAAGTTCTGGAGCCAAATTCTAAACCACAATACTAAAGAAAATAATATGATTCCCTTGAGGGATTGGAATTCCTACCTTAAAAGTGTTTACGAGTTCCCTAATGCCATGGACACCATTCCTATTGTCCCTACAAAGGATGCAGTTTTTTCTTTAGATGACATAAAGTTCGGGGTTAAGCAGCTTGCAAATGGGAAATATAAGGAAATTGAAGGCTACCAAGCTGAAATTTTTAAAATCGGAGGGCCTATCCTTATTCCTCACATACACAAGCTCTTCAATTTAGCAGTCAACAAGGGCTTCCCTAAACCCTGGATGCAAAGCCTCATTGTCCCTATTTTTAAAAATGGGGATATAAACATTCCCTTTAATTATAAGACAATTATGATTAGCTCGATTTTAGCCAAGCTTTATGGAATTATTTTGGAAAAGAAGATTAGCCTTTGGCTAGAAAGTCACAGTAAAAAAGATAAAGGTCAGGTCGGGTTTAGAAGATATCATTCAACTATGGACCATCTTGTTACCTTTATGATCATTGCAAGGACTAAAACCAATATTTTTTGTTGTTTTGTTGACTTTAGAAAAGCTTTTGACATGGTTCCTAGGAAAAACCTTTGGAATAGGTTGGAAGAGATAAAAGTGCATCTGGAGTTGAGTGTTGCTGCAATAAGGATGTATGAGAACATTATTGCTAAGTTTAAAGCAACCGAGGGTTGGTCGAAAGAGATTAACTGCAACATTAGAGTCAAACAAGGTTGTCCCTTGTCCCATACACTTTTTTGCATATACATTGACGAGTTAGAAGATTGTTTGGAAAAATCAGGTTGTGTCGGCCCTACTCTCACTGGTATAGTCATCAACCTTCTTCTTTATGTTGATGATATCATTCTTCTGGAAAGGAGTCCTCGTGATCTTGAAAACCAACTAAGAATCCTTAAGGATTTTTGCTCCAATATGGGTATGACTGTTAATACTGATAAGACTAAGGTCATGATTATTAAATCCAATAAATTCACTTATGATACCTTTGTATATGACAACAACAACTTAGAGGAAGTGACTTCATACAAATATCTTGGAATTGATATTCACCACAAGCTCAATTGGAATTATAACATTGAAAAAATGATTATTGGGGTTGGAAATCTTTTTATGGGCTTGAAAAAAATTGTAATTCAATCGATCTTTGGATTTGGGATAAGAAGAAACTCCTCTTTGAGACTCTCGTTACACCTGTTATTCTTTATGGATGTGAAGTCTGGGGTTGTAGTGTCTCTCGTGAATCGTGGAGAAAGATAGAGCAAATACAAAAGAATTTTATAACCTATAATCTCAAAATTAAGGGAAATATGCCCTATCCCATCCTCCTCTTAGAAACAAGCCTCTGCCCCATTTAGAGCATGTCTATGACTAGATACCTAATGTATAAGAACAAGTTAAACAACATGGAAGACAAGAGGCTTCTTAAGATTGCTTCAAAATCGAGTCGTAACCACCATAGATTCAAGAGAGGATGGCATAAAGATATTAAAAATATCATCAAATCAAAATTTAAGGAGAAAATGTGGTGTGATAAGGAGTTAGAGGAAAAAATAAAGTTAAGGTATTATAAGGATGTAATCAACCCTAATCTAGAAGATAAAAAATAGGCATTGCTAAGATAAGAACAAATTCCCACGAGCTCCATAGTGAAAGTGGGTGTTTCGTCAATTCCTAAAACCCCATGGGATGAAAGAGTGTGTCTTATATTTGGAATTCGATAAACTCGATAAACTCACAGAGGACTTATGGCTCGAGCTAGAACATCACAATTCAACAACCCAATCAGCAGTTCTACAACAAATCAATCAGCCAGGGACTAGCTCTAGCTGCGTTGCAGCTATTTCCCTAGTTTCTTTTTGCTATTGGGAGGTTAAGGTGGTGGTAGGAATTATATTAAAATATTTTGTGTCGGTGTGGAAGGAACTGATGGGATGGACGATGGGATTGGCATCGCACAACTATGTCTGCCATGTGCATGCGCATTTTCTTTCATTCTCCTGTTGTTATTATTACCAGTCTTTGCTTTCTCACTCCAAATTCTCGTACAATCTAAGTATCCATCCAGAATACATTTCCAATTGAAATTCAATAAGAGCTTATGATTAATGTCAGTCAGCCTCAACAGCCTTTAACGACTCTCCGGACCCTGTCCAATTGGCGTTGTTATTATATGTTTTTATAAATTGTTAAAGGAGTGGGTTAATTCTGGAGTAATCTTCTCTTCAGAGTTATTTTTCTGGTTTTTTTTTTTTTAATTTTTGGTCAATCCAGAATTTTGATCGATTTTCTGAGCATTTGGGTTGGTTTAAAATGGGACAGTAAATTCTGAAATGCATAAAACTTTGATCCATGCGAAACTCAGACTACCCATGAAAATCTAGCCTGATTCAGGATAATTTTTTTGCGAAAAGGACTGTTGCTCCTCCTCCTTTATTAAAGCTGTTGCTGTGGTTAGCCACCATTCTTGAAAGTGGAGATCAAGTACAATAGTTAAAAGGAGATTATTTGAAAGATCATACACAATATTATGAGTTGTTTAATTATTTTATGTTTTGGTTTTTTAAGTTATGACATTGTTTAATTGTTATATGTTTTGTTTTTTTGGAATCTCTGGATATAAATTTACCCTAAATCACTATTTTTTGTTGTTTAAAATTCATTTCATTCAAAAATGAATTTAGCATACTGAAAAAAACTCGTACTCAATCAGATTATACAAAAATAATCACTCAAATCAAATCTGCAAACCTATAACCATATCAAACATCGTGAGGTATCATCCCAATTTAACTGGCTGACCTTGAAACACAAAATCGATTTGATTTTTGAGCTTCCGTGCGTTTGCCATCCAATTTTTTAATATATCATTCTTCCTACTGACTTTAACTGCAGACCCACACACGCATACGCATGCCCGCATGTTTATACTTTGAAAATTCGGCGACATGACTTTGGAAAAACGGTCTCACTGTTTTCAATGATAAATGTATGCATGAATGAATAAAATGAATAAAGACGGTCTCCTCATTCCTGAGCGACATTTTTTTTTTCTTTCAAACTACCTCCCTTTGTGCACACTGATCGAACGATCTATCCGGAACATATGTGTAATTTATGTTTTCATCTGGTGTGATGTATTGTGCATTTTACTGTTTGAAGAAAAAACTGTTTGTTTGATCGATCACACTTCATACTTTAAAAATATATAAATATGAAAATTTTAAAATCATGGTTGATGAATGTCGAAAGGCTCGGACAGATAAATGATGAAAGGCACAGTCAGAAAATGAAAGGCACAGTCAGAAAATGAAACGCACAATTAGAAAATGAGCGTTTACAGCCAGCACAGTCAGCCTGCTAAATTTAAAATTTAATCATTTAAACTTGGCAATTATATAGTGCTACAGTAATTTCTTAATATGATTAAGTAAATGTTAAAAGGACGGATGCATTCAAAAATACAAGGAAGTTATGAAGAGAAAATCACATTCATTGATTTGGCAGGATGACTAAGAATATGCCAGCATCTTCAATTGTTAGCAATCAAATTAGAATTTGAAATTAAAAGATGATTAATTATATTCATTGTCAATAGATATATATCTTTTAGCATAATGAATTATACTCAACTAACTGTAATAATATATCATAGCTTGAAATGTGAGAAATGAAAAAAAGGAGTGAAATATTTTTATTTTTTTTTAAATAAAAATTCAATATTTGAAATTCAATAAAGAAATAAATATAAAAATATGATTAGTTAAAATTGAAATAAATAATATTTATCATTATAATAAACATGAGATAAATCTTTATTTAAGTTTTATCATCAGATTGGTAAGGTTAAAAGTCACTAAATGTAAGAATATAGTGTATAGTGAGCACATGTCGACCACCTTTACAAAAGTTTTAACTTCTTATCAATGAAAAAATCAATATCGATGTGAAATAAAGGTATAAGAGTTTGACTTTTTATTTATCTATATTAATAAGTAACATTCACTAAAAAGACAATACATATTTCTACAATACACATATAAATAAATATGTATGTTGATGTGAATAGAAGTATTGAATTAATTTTTTTACACATATAGAAATATGTATGTTTATGTGAATACAAGTATGGAATTTTTTTTTTATGGTGGGATAGATTTAATCCATAATAATAATATTAAATTGAAATAAGATGGTTTAATAATAATTTTTAAATTGTTTTAATTATTTATTTTTCTATTATTTTCTGTATATGTAAAATTATTTACAATCTATATAATTAAAAGATGACTATTACTATTAAATAAAATTTCAACATAAAGACAAACTATTTTTATTAAACTTATTTTACATTTTTATGAATATAATATGTTAATACATATTATTTGTTCATACAATAAAAACAAGGTTTAAAAATAATAATAATAAAAAAATTATTATATGATAGTGGAAAAATATATTGGAAGGAAAGCAAGTATCAAAGAGCTAATAACATTGTGAATATCAAATAGTATTCATTATATGTGTTAAAGGATAATTAATAGTTGTCTTAAAGGGTTCACAAGTAGTCTATTTTCTTTGTAAATTTTATTGACTACCAACACTCTATTCTTACAAATAACATGGGCCAACAACATACCAAATGTTGTGCATAATATGCATTTCTTTAGGTTAATGGAGATTTGCAATTAGTGGCAACCACAACATCACAACATGGTCCTTCAAGAGACTATAAAAAGTCTAGTCATCCAAATTTACTTCTAGTCACTTATGGATATATTCCTTGAAGGATAGTATTACTATGTTGGAAAAGGTTGTTGGGACATTTTTAAGACTGAATGACATGACATTGTAAGCATTGGAACCAAAGTAGTAGTCATAGTTAACATATTTCCACTCAAGGCCCAAAAAGAAGTGAATAGATCCTTGATTCATTAAATGTGTAAAATGGCCATGGCATTTCATTGCCACGAAAACCTCGGTACTCAGTGGAGGAATCACTCATAGAATGAGTCAACCTAGTGAAAAAAAATCAAAGAAAATATCTCACCCAACTGGTTCTAGTCCTATTTAATCTAATCATTGTTGTTTTGGAAGCAGTTCTACAGAAATTCATTGTAATCGACGGAATACTATCCAATGCATTCTTTAATGAAGAACTGAATGGGGTTTCATTAACATGCAACAATGATGATGATGTGTGATCTTATGATCTTAAAGTTTCCATAATTTAAATGCTTTAATTCAAATTTTTTATAGTATTTTATTTATATGAAGAAGACATGAAAAGGGGAACTAAGAAGGGAACTTGATGCAAAAACCCTTAACTATGTGGATTTATTAGAGAATTGAGAAAACTAGAAAACTTGTATAAATGAAAATTGGTGCATTTGAAGAAGGGATACATGAGTTTGCTGAAATCATTCATCTTCAAAAAGATAATTGAGGAACAATCAAGTAAACAATGTACTTTGGATGGATTCCTCTTAAACTGTCCCAAATAGTTTTAAAATAATAAAAAATGATGGAATCCCAAAAAAATAGTAGAAGAGACCTTAAAGATACTTATTTTAGGCCTTGAATCCACTAGAAATACATTAAATGAGATTGAAAATATAAAGATTAATATCTTAGTTAAATTTAAAAAACAAAAGGAGCTCACATCTAAGATCGAAACATTAGTTATTACTTGGGATCAAGTCATCAAAGGAACTTCTAAATCAAAACCACCAATAATTATAGATGCATTGATTCAAGCAAAGTTTGAAATTGAAATATAGATATAGCTAAAGGTCTTTATTGTGCAAGGATTAGAGGTGTGATGAAATATCACAACCCGCGACTTTGTGGAGCAACTCTTGCATGATAAATTGAAATAAAATGAAATCCTTCCATATAAAAAATGGTTCGCCCACAATGAATCTTATTATTAGGTTTAAGGCCTTTAAATATACCTTTCATGTTTTAAGATCCAAAAAAATCTCTTTTTATCCTTTTCAAAAATATTTACATGGATGAATACCTCACTGGAATATAGCACACCTCAATGGAATATAACATGATGAGTTGAAAAAAAGTAGGGCTAAATTGGTGGAGGTAAGGAAATAAGGAAAATGAGTAGTAATGGAGGGCTTGAATTCATGATCACCCCTTCCATGATGATCTAAGCCTTGATTGATATCTTCTTAACATGAAATGTTGAATATTTGAATTCCTTTATATGTTTTTTTTTTTGTTTAAAATGGAAAAGGAAATAATTTATTTTCCCATAGTTATTTCCAAGATGTTATTAAGGATAGTGATATTATATTTTGTTACAAAAAAATTATAAGATAGAAGGAAAGCCCCTACCAAACTTTAAAGTTTATTTTTAGTTCTTGGAATTTATATTAGAGATCCAACATAGTAGTAAAGGCTCTTGTAGTATTGCTTACCTATCCAAGGATCAACTAAAAACTATTATTCAATTATAATACTTTGACCCCAATGCTAAGTATCTATGGATTTCCCTAAACCGTAGTTTAAAAAAAAAAAATTATTGTCGTTTGCTACCACTTCAACCATAAGCTTAATATTTTACTCATTGAGGTTGGAAATTAACTTGTTTTGCGCCTGAAATAACATATGAAATTCCTTGTGCCCAAATACTTTGAACATATCACATCCCCATTTTCTACCGAAATTATAAGTTGTGGTTGAAATGTCATTTGGTATTTAGGAGGAAATATAGGGCTGAAGTAATGGTTGAAAATACAATCGAAATATTATAAAAAAAA
>SNQJ01S0067874.1:26256-39558 GCA_010110895.2 Picea sitchensis
TTGATTATGTTTCCACAACTCCCATATCAGGTTGTGCTATTAGGAAAATATTTTAATGAAATCCTAGCCACTACCTTCATAGGGGATCCCTCAATCAAGAAACCTCGAGCAGGTATTTATCCCATAAATATATTGAACCCACAGCCAATATCCTCGGGTGTACCTCATACTACATCAGTCACTCGAGCTTCCCAAATTGTGATTAATATCACATATGATCCTGAGATAGAAATTGTTTCCTACACAACCATCATTAATGAGAAAGCTCCATCGCCACCACAAGCCCCATCTCCACCACAAGACACCATCATTCCATCCTAACCCACTTTTCCCGAGCCCATGCAATTGTATCTTCTAGACCCACCTAAGAACATGCTAGAACATATTACCTCGACCACTAAATCCTTGAGCCAAACATTCTCTCTGTCGGTAACCATTATGGGCACTCTGCCTTTAGTGGAGAGTCAAATTGCTCCAATACCACAAGTTCTAGGCACCCAAATTCCTCTCTCAACAATCAATGTTGAGATTCCAAAAAACAAAAGTGAGACTAGAGAAGTTTCATTACAAACAGGGGTAGGAGCACAGTTGGTTCAGAAAGAACCCCAAACCACATCAAGGTGGATCGCATCATCCTTGAAAGAACAGTTGGAGCCAGTACTTCATGATCCAAAATAATGCGCAAAACTGTTGCATCCTTTCCTAGAAAAGACAGAAGTTTTCCCTTTACTCCCAACAACTCTGAAGCCTAGACTTTCACATCAACTGCAAGGTCCATCCCCAAGGGAAGAAGAGTTCAATATTCCATCCGAACATATGATGGCTATTCCACTACCACTGCAAGTCTGATTACCCCTGGATGTTTCCCCTTCATCGAGCGATCTCGCTCAGTTTATGACAGTGCAGCTGGTGGGCATAATTAGATCCTCGATTGAACAATTGGATCTAGGATCCACCAAGCTGAATGATAAGTCGAGTTCTATAAATAAGAAGGACTCCTTGCGCAAGCACAATGAACGCAGGAGGAATATTGTTGGCATAGGGGAAGACTCAGGGTTCAATGCTCAATATCTCACCAACAAAACCCTAACCATCGACCCTTTTGGCAACACCTATGGAGCAGATAAAGTCTCACCCAAGGTAGAAGTAGGGGGGGTTATAGGACGCAAGTGTCTGTAACCAAGTTGGGACATAGATCTATGACAATAACACTTTGCAGGATATTCTAGTAACACTTAGGAACAACATGAATTAGTTCATTAATCTTATTATCATCGCAGAACATACCCACGGATAGGTCGGAACAGTAACAGATGACAATATACCCAGAGAAATTAGCATTATAAGTTAGATCTATTATCCATTCATCCTCCACACAAGTAAAGCACTAAGCAATAACAAATCTATCTATCATACATAATAACCAAAGCACTAAGCAGATAAATAACAAGAATAACACAACACAAAGACACAAGATATATGTGGTTCACCCCAGTGTGGGGCTACATCCACCAACGTATTTGTCTTCTTTATTATTCATCAATCTCTTACATTCAGTGACTTCTGTGCACTAAGCCACAGAGTTGATCTTTGCGTGGGACAGGAGATCTACGCATTGAGCACCATATCCGCCTTCCAAACTAGGTCAGGGAACCGATCCAATTTCTCTATAGAGAACATAGCCTTAACACATACACCTTCTGTTGCACAGAGAAACTCAAAATTACTTGCACTTAGCCACTACCTACTTCTCAAAGAGGGCTTCCTCTCTCTTTCTACCATACATTATTACTTATTTATACTTTTACAATCCCTTATGTTGTATCCTTTTCGTCACCTAAGTGAGAAAAAGAAGGACACTTACAAGTCTAGTTGGGTTAGCTAGACAAAACAAAAATGAATGTAATATTTAGAAACATAAAGAAAAATAAGAAAATAAACAACTACTATAAAACAATTAAAGAAACTAAACTAATGTGCATAAGAGAAATAGAACAAAAGAAAGACAGATATTCATGCCACCAATGAATAGATTGTATTAGTGGGAAAACACCAAATAGAAAGGGAGATTTATGGGTCCCCTCTTCCTCCAAGGGAGGGCTCTTGAACCCCCATTGATTGAGCTCTTCTTAAAAATAACAAACTAAAAGGAAATCATGAAGAAATCCAAAGCTCATTTACTCAAGAGGTGATGTGAATGGCTCAATGAAATGATGCTTATATGCTCCAATGAGGAAAGAGTTTCCTTGCAGGAGAATAGAGGCAACATAACAATACAAATAGATTCTTGGAAATATAGTGCACCCATGGCCTCTTTTTATAGCAAATATTTGATGCATTATCAAACCAGTGTTTAGTGTGAACAAGGGGCCCTTTAGGGCACCTCTATGCCTTTGACCAACCCCCCACTCAGATTCAACTTGTATTTGGGGGTCAATTCGACTTAGGAGATGAACTAGAAGTGGGTGGGAGGCCAACCATAATCATTAATGCGTCGTTCTGAAGTGTGGGCATCTTTTTGCGTCCACAGTTGTGCATTGGGTGCAGGTGCACTTTTCCAGAGTTTTCGACTGGTGCATGTGCACACGCTTCCTTTCCATTATGAGTGCATGCTAATTTTATAACCACTTGTATAGTTGTGTACCCTTTAGAAATGCATTTTTTGGTCCATGGATGAACTAATAGCTATTTGGAGATGTTGGATTCCTGTAACCATTTTCAAATGAAATTTTAGTGATAACACCTTACAATAAGGCCTAATCATGGGTAAACCCCATGGGCTGACATCCCATAACCCATTACAAAAACACTAAATAACCCTTTACGAATCCCACAAAATAAGTGAGCTCCGCGATCTCATCTCCACCTAGGTGCTCCATCTTCGACCAGCCTGTCGAAGTCCAAAAGTGGTCCAAACCTGAACAAGGTTTCCTCAAAACTTGGTCGAGGGTCAACAAGCCCCCAACACTCACCTGTGACTCTTTTTGAGTCACTCAATTTTATTCAATGCTGCTTTGAAGGCCTTAAGATTAGCTCGAAATGTCTCTACTTACTGCGTAGCCTAAACCTCCTGCTTAGCAAGCTCCTGGATCATTTTCTCTGTAACAATCCCTTCCATGTATTTTTCCACTGATTTTTGGCACAAGGGTAGACTTAGGGCTCAACGCTCAACAACACACCAAAAAATACCTAACAGTCGGTCCTTTCAGCAACACCTGTGAAGCGGGTGAAGTCTCATCCGAGGTAGACGTGGGGGGGTTACAAGACGCAAGTGTCTGTAACCAAGCTGGGACATAGATCTATGATAATAACACTTCACAAGATATTCTAGTAACACTTAGGAACATAATGCATTAGTTCATTAATCTTCTTTATTATTCGTAAATCTCTTACATTTAGCGACTCCTGTTCACTAAGCCATAGAGTTGAGCTTCGCATGGGATAGGAGATCTGTGCACTCAACACCAGATCCTCCTTCCAAACTAGGTAAAGGCACCGAGCCAACTTCTCTATCGAGCACAAAGCCTTAACACATACACTTTTTGTTGCACAGAGAAACTCAAAATTACTTGCACTTAGCCACTACCCACTTCTCAAAAAGGTTTTCTTCTCTCCTTCGACCATATATTCTTAATTATTTATACTTTTACAATCCCTTACAATGAGGCCTAATCATGGGTAAACCCCATGGGTCGACATCCCATAACCCATTACAAAAACCCTAAATAACCCTTTACAAATACCGCAAAATAAGTGATATTGGTGATCTCATCTCTTCCTGGGCGCTTCATCTTCGACCAAGTTGTCGAAGTCCAAAATTGGTCCAAACCTAACAAAGGTTTCCTTAAAACTTGGTTGAGGGTCAATAGGCCCCCAACACTCACTTGTGACTCATCTCGAGTCACTCAGTTCTGGTCAATGCTGCTTTGAAGGCCTCGATCTTAACTCGAGCTTCCTCTACTTGCTTCTTCACCTGGACCTCTTGCTCAGTGAGCTCTTGGATCATTTTCTCTATAACAGGCCCTTCTAGGCGTTGTTCCATTGATGCAACCATTTGTTCCAATTATGATCCCTGTCCATCAATATCTTCAAACATCTGGAAGGATTCCTCCTGCAGAGGTTGTAGCTTCTGTGTGACTTCCATTACCCTGCCCTGGAGGGTAGTGATATATTATTGCACTGCGTGCTTCTCCAGGGATATTTTCATTCTTTCAACTGCAGTGAGAAGCTTCATCTACACCTATACTGACAATGCCAGCTGGTGCACCTCCTGTAACTATGCTTCCAGCTTCCTTAGCTCTGGATCCTCTGTGAGGCATTTTCATTCTGAGGTGAGGGCTCTAATTCTTACAATTGTATCCTTAGTGGTATCCTCCCTTTGGTTGCACACCTCTTACAAAGTGCTCGATACTTCTTGGGTCTCCAATTCTATTATCATTGCTTAAAGTTCTTGGATGGTCTCAGGGAGCTTCACCACTTGAGCCTTGACCACATCCTGTTCCTCTTGTGCCAATCCTGGCACAGAATGACATGCTTTACTCCCTACCTCTTTGACTGTAGCCTGTTCTATGATCGATTTCTCCTTTTCTCTTTGTAGTTGGGATTTTTACTCCTGGAGAATCACCTAAAACTCTTCTCTTTCACTTTCATAGGCAGTTAGACTATACCGCGCTACACGCAATTTCTCTAAGGATTTATCTTTCTCTTCTTTCAAGGCTTCTATAGCCTTCTTCTTCTCTTCATGGATTCTTTGAAGTTGAGCTTCTGTCACATCTGCAAGTCTTCTCAATTGGGTTGGTTCATCCCCCAATTATGTACTCTGTGACAAGGAAGGCACAATGGGTACTGCACGGGTTGGATGAATAGATTGTTTTACTTCCTTCAATTATTTTTCAATCCTCCCATATATCTCTTCCTTCTTCCCTCCATATCTCTACAAGATATCATCAGAAGAATCCTCCATAGCTTCACAGACCATACTGATATCGTCCTCCATGAGCGTGGCCTCCAACTAGGGCTTATTAACACGTGTCTTCTTCCTTGCTGAGGGTTTCTTTGGAGAAACCTTCCTCTTCTATGGTGTGACTGTTCCATTAGGGAGGTATTCTAGTGATGTAGCTTTGCCTCCTCCTTTCTCATCCCCTCCTCCTTGTCCATCTGCTTTGTCTCCTCCTCTTCCTAGTGAGCCAGATTCATTTTCTTTAGAGGAATTGTCCTCCTCATCAGTCTCTATATCATGGAATTCTTCCCACTTCTTCTTCTTCATTGTCCCACTGGACTTTCCGACATGTTCAACTCGGGTGACCATGGGGATTCCTATGGTGTTAGTGTCGAAAAGTTATGCATCAACGACATGTGCTAGAAATTCCTCTAGCCACTCCTTTGTGATCTGCTCCATGTCTTCATCTGTCAACTTTTAGTATGACTATAGTTCTTTCTTGTTCTCATCTCTACACGCAGTGATATAGATGAAATGAAGATATGCGTAGAAATTTTCTATTGGTCCATATTGGTTTAAGGTGTGTGGTTTCATGCATGGAAATGACTCAATGGAAACCTTCAGTTAGTGATAATATGAATGAAACACGGCATTGGACTGCCACTACTTCGTCATATTGTTGGTGTACCACAAGGTGGAAATCCTAGCATCCAACAACTTCGATGGTTCGATCTTCAGGAAGGTGGATCCTTCAGGCATTTTCCAAGTGAAAAATGCAATCAAAACTATCATCCAACTGAAGTGGAATTCATATCCCAGATCCTGAGCTTTGCGAAAATATTTCTCCAACTCATTGACAAGGTAACTCTCCTAGTTCATCTACATGCCCTCCACACATTTTCCTGCGAGGTCCACCATGAACCCGGTGACCTGTGTGGGGTGGTTCTTCCTTACAATATTTCCATTTATGAGTTGGAAAGCGAGGCACATTGTTCCATCCTATATAGAGGATACCTTGTAACCTTGATTTCATTTTTTGACTTTGTCATAAGCTTCCTTAATGCATTGTGCTAGGGAGTGGTCTTAGGCATTCCATGGATAAAAATATTGAGGTTCAGGTCCTTTCATGCTTAAGCCTATAATTTGATGGATCAACATCATATCCACAGTAATCTTCTGGGCGATCCATGGGTATCCACCATGATAGCATGACAAGAGGAGTTTAACGCAAGAATTAACTTCCTGGTGACAGCCAAAATGAGGAATATTCATCACATTTATCATAGTGGACTGTGCCAACCCCTTAATCCATGGTTGCGTGATGAGGCACGACTTCTTCCCAGTTGAATTCATCAAGTATCGGTGGGGTACTAGCATAGCATAGTTCTTCATGTCACCTAGATTGAAATCATTTTTCTTCAGTAGCGGGATCTATCATAACTGGCTCCCAACAATGCGTACTCCTTTCAAAATATATGCAGTGAATAGGGTGTACTCATAATCTCGTGGGATGTTGTCACGGTTAACGGTGCTAGGCAAAGGTGGAATTTACTCGAGTAGGATCAACATGATCTACTTCGCATTAGCCATATCGTCGCGATGCTTACTTCGTTGCTCAGTCGTGGGGTTAACACAACCATAACGACGCCGAGTCAAAGAGGAATCTTGCATTCCCCTATTCGACGATGCCTAGACATCTTCAGATAACATTTTTTTGGCCATTATCTTCTTGAAGATCTCCTCAACAGACTTCTCTAATCCAGTAGGTTCGCTTGACATTCTCACATTCAAACAAACAGGTCAGGGTAGACGAAAGGACAGGCGGGGTAGAAAAATGAGTGGCAAGGTCTAGCTTCAGATAACATAGCACGACACACAATTAATTCTCTTCTTATATTAGTTAATCATGAGTAGAAAAAATTGGTCTCGACACAATGACCAATGAGTTAAATAAGCGGGGCATCGTAACAAATTCTTCCAATGTCCAGAAATGCTTCCATCAATGTGAATCTATCTGTTATGGTGTGGTCTCAATGTCCCAAAGCGGTCCATCAGTCCATAAATGTGTTTTCTACCCATTCTGCATCATCGTTATAATGGTCGGGGTGCCTCCAACGGTCATATAGATTCACCAAGGCGAAGTCCCATTCTATGCGGTCCTGCTGTTAAAGTGAGGTTCAAATCCTGTGAACCTACCTCCTACAAGGTTCTAGTCTATGGATTCTTCCATTTGTTCTCTATATATTTGTAACACACCCACCACAGGGCATACACATTTTTTCTTTTCTTAATGGAAAAATGCTCTATTCATGATTTCAAACTTGGAAAGTCAGGGAACCAGTCTAAACTCCAAGTCAAGGATCTCCGATTCTAGAGCCAAATGACTCTCTGAGACCTTGATGGTGTCATTTTGTAATTAGACATAGACCCTTTCGGTTTCCTAGTGTGGGTTTAAAGGTACCCGCGACCCTCCTCTTCACACTTGAGAAATCTCAGAGTCTGGGCACTAGCTCATTTTCTGATAAGCCCCTTTCTTGATATGACCTTGGGTGATAACCTCACGTAACCACATGATTTTGGGCATGGAGAAGGGTGTTTTGAAACCAAACTACTTTTCTCCCCATAATTCATCCCAAGCCTCCATGTTTTCTTTCTCCAAAACCATGTTCTGGATTGCGGCCCAACCAAAACATTTTAAAGTTAGTGCACCTTTGATCCCTACAATGTGACGGGACCTTTGATCTCATGATATTGATGGTACTCCTGAACTGATGGCTCATACCTACCCCTTTCTAAATCAATGGACATGATTTGCTTTGGGACTTCGGCATTCAGAGTTTTCAACTCTCAAACCTTATTTTCTCTGTAGTGGCTATCTCCTAGAGTGAAATATCTACTAACACATGTCCCTCTCAATCAAGCAGTTCAGATGAACTTCGGCTCTCTAACCTTCAGTATTTCTTGTTCAATACCCTTTCTTTCTTCTGGAGTGATTTCTTCTGAAGTGGCATATCATTTTCCATGCATACTCTCAAAATGAATGGCCCTGGTCCTCTTCAGGACTTCGACACTTTTCAACCAAGACAAGATCTATGGCCTTCAGCTCCCTTCCCGATCAATGGTCGAGATTCTTCTTCAAAACATTGGTTCTTTCAAATTATTCTCCTTTGATTTCTCTCAGAGTGCTTCCACCTAGAATCCATGATTTTTTGCCACACGCCCTTATGGATCTACGGTCCAGATTAACTTCGGGTCTCTGGATCTCCGGGCTTCGGGAGTTTCAACTCTCAATTGAAACTCTCGAAGTGTTTTCCCCAAAATATCTATTCTAATGACACATGTCTCCTATCGACCAACAGACAAGATCCACTTTGGCCCATAGGATCTTTGGCTCTTAAGGCTTCAAAATTTTCAAACTTCTACGCTCTCATTTCTTCTATAGTACATTCACTCAGAGATTCTAATTTATCGACACGTGCCCCTCTTACTGATCAATGACCAGGATATACTTTGGGTCTTTACCCGGATTCCATAGACTTACACCACCTATCCTCTAAATCAGATGGCTGACGTTTACTTCGGGTCTTTGGAGTTCTCAAACCTCAACTTTCTCCTTCCTTCGAAGTGCATCGATTTCTGCCGCGGGTCCCTCTAAATCGGATGGATAAAATTCACTTTGTATTTCCTGGGTTCGAAAATCTCAACTCTCAACCTTTTCTCCCTCTTGAAGCTCATGATACATCACCATGTGTCTATCTGGATCTGACGATCCAGATTCACTCCAGACTTCGGGTTTTGGGAGTTTCAACTCTCAATTGAAACCTTCGAAGTGATTTTTCCCAGAGCCTTGGATCTGTGGACATGTACCTCCCCTGACGACCAACGGTCAGGATTTACTTTGGTGACTTCAAACTCTCCTTGACCACAAGATTTCTCTCATGGGTTGTGGATCTTGCACCACCTGTCCCTCTTGGTGATGAATGGTCCCAAATCGCTTCAGGACTTTGGGACTTTGTCCAGTGAATGCTCCTGTGCACACAAAGGTTAACACTCATGCACTTTACCTTAGATCAGATGACTATTATCCCCTTGCGCTTAGATCCGATGGTTAGTATCTGTACCTTCTCAGGAGTTCTCCTTTGTTTCCTTGGATGTTGTTCTAATGGTCCAGGATTCTCCCCACAAATGATCTGACAGTTCTTGTCGCTCCTCCTCTTGAGATTTTAACTTCTTCTGACCTGGAAGAGTTTTTTAGATGTTCAAAGGCCTCAACCTTCATTCCTCTTACAAGCCTGACTATCTTGGGTCTCGTCTTTTCTCTTGAAAATGTTATCTCTTTTGTTCTTTTTTATTCTCTCAGACTGACGATACCAAAGGACTCCGTTACTTTGTGGATTTCCTAAGGGGCTCTCGACCATCCATCTTGCAACGATTCAATTTATGGCGGGCATGATCCAACCAATACCAAGGTGTCTGATGATCAACAACTCACAATAATTGCGAGGTCCAACCTCCACAATCTGGGAAGTTCTCTCTCGACTATAGTCTAATCCTAGTCATTGATCTTCCATTCCCAATGAGATCAAGGACATGGGTTTATTGTGGGACGTGAACTAGCAGGCCTGCTAAATTCACCTTCGCACTCTGCAATGATTCCCAACTGTTGATTAAATTGAGTGGCTGGTGTTTTATTCGATAACTACATTGAGTGTTTGAGTCGATCTGATGACCAGGATGGCCTCTCATCCCATTAAATGGCTCGCATCCATCTCTGTTGTCAGATTCTTAAGTCATCGGTAGTTCGGGTAACTTGAATATCATCTACTTCCTAGATCTAACGATCGGGATGTTTTCGAGGCATCTTTAGATCTAAGGTTTAGAGTTAACTTCGGGACTTCAAAACTTCAGGGATTTTTCCTCCCTTACGATGAACTTGTTCAATTCGCTGAACTTGCGAAGTCCGAATGACTCTCAGGGTTAACTCCCATGTTCTTTCCCGTATCCAATGGTCACAATGGATTGTGTCTTCCTCCAAACATATTTTTTCCGTTCATCTTCCAAAACAAAGGAACCATCCCCTTTGATACTTCGACCTCGCTACTCTCCCTGAGATTTGTTATCTCTGAAATGATTAAGAGCTTTGCACTCTTTCTCCTAAACTTAACATTTAAAAGGGCCTTTTACACACCCCTTGCGCTCCTTTATCAAGTTTATAATTTGAGGAGTTCTCAGTCTCTACCCACTCTATCTGCACTACCTCTCTTGAGCTTAACAAACTCTATCCTCCCAGAGACTTCATGTAACTGTTCCCAAGGTCGAAAAACTCATAGTCCTCTTATTTTAACTTAAGCCACCACAGGGCTTGGGCATTTACATGTACAAATCAGAAAATTCCATACTTTCTTAAATACATAATCTAAACAAGAATAAAGAGATACAGTATAACCATTAAGAAAAAATACACATCCCTAGGTCGTTCACAGTATTTCCCATTTCATTACATAATTACAACTCAATTTCACAGGGTATGAGAATACTTATATATTACAATTTGCATCCAACTAACTGAATATGAGTGTGTGACTTTCCACCCAACCATAGGCTCAGAGACATTCATTCTTAGCACTCTATCCACCCCTGTGCCAAGCCATGATATCACTAGGGCGTTTACGACACCTCTCATAGAGACTCTCTCTGTCTCAGTGACCCTGCGAGGTTTATCAGATGCTTCCTCATCATCAATATCACGTTCGTTCCCTTAGGTCATGTTCTCTACACTTCCTTTCGGTTCACACATCTCCCTTACGAGATTTCTCTCTCCTCACATATCTTGTTGTGTCTCTGTATGTATCTTACCTTCCCTCCTCTAGAAGGTTTTTGATCTGTCTTGTTCCTTCTGTCAGAAGGAATCTTAGGTCTCCAGGTCTCTGTGGTACTTCGAGGTGACATCCTGTAGCTAGACCATGCTTCCATTCATGGGGGTGGTTGATAATTCAACCACTGATCCTTTATTCATTGATTGGTTTCTTTCCTCTAGAGATATCATGGCTCGTACTTCAAGGCTTCACCCCCCCCAACAGTCAATTATGGGAAGTTTAACAATAATACATTTACATTATCCACATGTCTTAACATGGTAATCCTATTTTATGATTAATTACAAGATGGGGGAAATAGGATGTTACAACTCCCTCCCCCTTAAAGGAGCATTGTCCTCAGTGTTCTTTCTCAGAAACACATGTCATGCCTTTCTCATTCAGTTGTTTCAGAAATCTTGATCCTTCTTTCTCTGTCAGGTCCCTTTTTAGACCCTTAATATTGGTCACCTGATTTCAATAATTCCTTGACAACAAACATGTTAATCATAGTCTTATGTGAAAACATTGCATAAAAATAATTTCTAGGAAAATTTCATATTCTTAGCACAATAATTATCTACGCAGTTTGTGGATTTGTATCCACATGGTTGTTTTTTCATCCAGGATCATTGTTTTTCCTTGACATACCCATTGGGTGCATGATCCCAATAAATATTTTACAAGAACTATCAAGGTTTCATCTTACTTGCAATCACTCACCCTCCAGGCCCAGGCTCAGGCATCCCCTTCTCTACTATACAGTCCCTCGGGTGATCCATTTTGCCTTGCCAAGGTTTTCTCGCATAGGAAGAACTACCCATCATTTTCATGATCCCAATCAATAGTTTACAAGAACTATTAAGGTCTCATCTTCCTTGCGGTCACTCACCCTCCAGGCCTAGGCTCAGGCATCCCCTTCCCTGCTATACATTCCCTCGGGTGATCCATTTTTCCTTGCCAAGGTTTCCTTGCACAAAAATAATTCCAGAGACTCTATTGAATCTTACAGTCGAGGTGTCCCTCAGAATTTCTCTACCGAGGAATCCCTCTAGCTTGTTTTACCTCAACACAACATATTCTAGGCGATCATGGCTTACCACGGGGTTATCAAGGCTTAGCAGTAGCCATTTTTCATCCTTTTACAGCTTGACAACCTTTTGTCTCATCTAAAGTTAGGGATGAAGGTTACTCTCCCTCTCCTAGCATAGAAATAGTTAGGGATGAAGGTTACTCTCCTTCTCCCAACTCAATCATAGATAGGGATGAAGGTTACTCTCCTTCTCCCGAGTCAGTCTCTATTTCATGCGATCAAATTATACTCTTTCTCATAGTTCTCCCTTCAACCCAAGAGCTTAGTATCGCATCTCTGTACTCTTCACAAATCTTTCCCTTTCACTCGTATCATAGATATACATAAATTCATGAGACATCATAAATTTTAAATTCAAAATTTTTATTGTAACTCTGTCACCCACAGATTTCCAAATTCCACATTCTGTTCTAATATTTGTTTTGCACATGAACTAGATTCATAATTATGGGACTTTCCTTCCCATAGGGGTTTGTCACAGTAGGCAATTGGTCTTCCTTATGGCTTACAACATTTCCATACTCAAGACTCCTTTTCTTCCTGCACTTTCAACTTCAATCAACCAAACAAATTGTTAGTTTCTCATGCTCATTTATTTTTATTGCACCTTTATAACGTCATCACAACCAATTTCAGAATTGTGCATACTATCAATCAAGTTCACTTTATCAAAAAGGAAATACCATTCCTTTCAATTTGGCTCAGTAGGCAATTGGTGTTCCTTATGGGCTTACAATAATTCCATATCCAAGACCCATTTCGTCCTGCAATTTCAACATTCCTCAACCAAACAAATTGTTAGTTTTCATGCACATTACCTTTTTAAATTCAAGCATACTAACAGTCCAAGTCATTTTCATCTATTCAAGGATACAAAGAAAAAGGACACATCATCCCTTACCTATTCATCATTTCAGCCTACCAATTTTTTCAGAATGTAATTCATATATCAATTGACTTTAGTGAATGTGCCAACATTCGTGGCCACATTCATACCCAATGCACCCTTCCATTGATTTTTAAGTTTCCCACACTTTACGACACGTGCTTTTCCATGGTGCTTTGGAGCTTAGCCAAGATTTTCACCATATGGATTATTCATTCTCACATTCATCCTCTGATTGAGGTTGTTCATTATTGGTAACTGTCTTTCTCAACAGTTCCAATCTATTTCTTTCTACACATGACATACATCATAAACACATTAGTCATCATGTAAATTAAAAATGCATGTATCATAGCATTTAAATTAATAAAACATTTTCAGACATGTCCTAGCATATCTATATGCACTTCAACACATTATCCTTAATGTTTTCATTAGTGTAACATAATAGTTCTCAATCTTTTCTACAGTAATACAACCATCATCACTATGGTGTCAAAGCATTTAAATTCATCAATGTACTAGCTTT
>SNQJ01S0067874.1:39568-64857 GCA_010110895.2 Picea sitchensis
TGTGGGTTCAATATATTTATGGGATAAATACCTGCTCGAGGTTTCTTGATTGAGGGATCCCCTATGAAGGTAGTGGCTAGGATTTCATTAAAATATTTTCCTAATAGCACAACCTGATATGGGAGTTGTGGAAACATAATCAATGTCTTCTTCTTCCGCTCCAGAGGTTCCTCATCCTGTTCCTCCTATGAGTCTGTCGAAATTTTCACCTTTGTCTTCTTTGCTACTGAGGTAGAACTTGGCCCTACTCCTTCTTCCTACCCCTTATTCTTAAGGATCTTTGGTGGCAAGAGATAACATATACCAGACTTGTGTGGGTTGTGATTAACACCTGGCCATGACATGACTTCCTTTTGGAAGGCTTCTTCATTCAGGTAGAAGGGTAACAACCTCATATGGACTTCCTCAAACTTCACATGCCTCAGCCAAACAAATGTGTAGTGTCAATTTAGCTCGAATACGATGTTTTGGGTATTGAGGTTCAATAGTTCCTTTGGTATGTGCAACTGCTAATTTGTGTGTATAAGCTATTTGTACCACTTCAAGAATGTTGCATTATTGAAATCCATATTCTGAGAGTCTGACCTTGTGTGCCAGGGCTCGAACATATTGGCTAGGAAACCCTTGTTTACAAGGGACAATTGTCTTCCTGCAGGTGGCGTCCATTTCCACATGGCCAATGCGACTACCAAATATCCGTATGTAAACATTCCACCTTTACACATAACTAAGAGTTCCTCTAGTAGGTAGCTACACCAGTTGAACACATATCCATTTAAGTAGAAGTATGCTACTGAAAGGGAATATAAGGTGCATTCTCCCTATAGTATGAGTGCATATCCTTTCTAGTGATCATGTAGCAGGCTGTCCGGACTGTCTCTGGTAATATTGGGTCAATTTTGGCCATCCTTCTACCTCTCTGTGTATAAAATTTCTCATACAGAATGACTTCACCCTTCCTCTTCCCATGCTTCCTTGGGCCTTGGAAGCCTTTGGAGACGTCCTCACCTTCACGAGATAGTCCAACATGATGGTGGATATCCTCAACATGAATCGAATACCTCCTATCAAGCCATAAGTTCATGTCATGCAATTGACTAATCAAAAAATTGGTGCACCGCACAACCTCACCCATAGTTCTGAAAACTGGTAGATTCCTGAGGTTCATAATGATTGAATTGAATAGGGTCATGAACTTTAGATTTGAAATGAACTGCATGCCTCCTAGTGCATCGGGAGCCAATCCCCATAATACACTGATGTACATATATGGAAAGAACACTTGGTCCATCAGGTCAAGGTTGAGGAGTTTCACCTGCTTGAACTTTCCCTTGACATCGCCCATGATATCGACCTGGGGATCACATAGTTTGTCTGGAATTGCCTCTTTTGGAGATGAGCTACTACCTCCTATTTATATTAGCATGTTGGCTCTCTATTTTTTTAGAAAACTTAAATGAACTGAGTAGGGGCTTGGGGTTATGACTAGGGAGCATGAAATCTCACAAGTTGTATAAGAGTGCAAATAGTGCAAGAAAAAAGATAAATAATGGAAATAATGAGCCTCACTCATGAGCTCAAAAAATATTATACATGGGATAGATGAATAGTTTTGTAATTACTCCTAAGGATAATCATTATGGAACCATAAATGCAATCTCAGGATGGGGTGCCCGACAAGACTGATAATGGGGTAATATCTATAGGGAGATGTTGGCTTTTAATGACCGAAATGACAGGGACATGGTTGACCTGAGGGATTACCATTTTAACGATTGAGGATCCCAATAGAATATTTGCGTATCACACCTTTATGGATTAATGAAAATTTCTGATAGCTTATTGTAGCTACTATAAAGCGTATTAATGGACAAGATGCCTTTGGCACATGGGTTGTGATATAGTTTGGATTCTCCCCCCCTCTGACCATAATGGGGCTCCATGTCATACTTAATGACTTCATTTAATGTAATGGTGTCTCTTCATATCCTGTTTAGCTGAGTAAGAATTTATGCATGAAAGAAACGCTTAGACTAAAAGAAGCATATATTGCGGTGAAACAATGCACACGCCGACGTTATTAACTAAATTTAAATAAATTGAAGGAAATTAAAATCTAACTACTATACATGCTCCTTTGGAATGGATAAACAATCCTTTGGATCAATCATGAGAAACATAAGGTTTCATGCGGTCACCATTCACCCATCCTGGTCAAAGGATACCATCTAGTTGCGCTAAACTAACTGCACCAAAGTGTTGGATTTTCGCAACTATGAATGGACCCAACCAATGCATGCGCAACTTGCCTGGATGTTTATAATATCGGATATCATAGAGGATTGCCTTATCCCCTTGCCCAAATATTTTATACTTAATATGTCTGTCATACAAATACTTTTGTCTAGATTTCTCAATTGTCTGATGAAAATATGCTAGAAATATTGCTTCCTCAAGTTCTTGCAAGTCTGCAATCCTCTGTGCAACTGATTCATCATATGTCATGTGTGTAGCCTATTCTATATATATACTAGGGGTAATAAATTCAGTGGGTACAATAGCCTCTTTCCCTTAAACCAATGGAAATGGAGTATACCTGTGTATCTTCTTCATGGTAGTCCTTTAAGCCCATAAGACTGCTGGAACTCTATCATCCCAGTCTTCCCTCTTTGCGCAATATACCTTTGTCAGTCCTCTTGCTAGAATTTTATTGAATTCCTCCACTATACCATTAGCTTGTGGATGTTAGGGACTACTCTTATGGTGTTGTATAAGGAATTATGTTTAAAACATTATGATTGTTCTATTGATAAAGTGACTACCTTGATC
This sequence comes from Picea sitchensis, assembly GCA_010110895.2. Classification (NCBI taxonomy): domain Eukaryota; kingdom Viridiplantae; phylum Streptophyta; class Pinopsida; order Pinales; family Pinaceae; genus Picea; species Picea sitchensis. The sequence goes on from SNQJ01S0067874.1 coordinate 42,398, forward strand.
ACTGGTCAAACTTCTAGGACATCCAAACCGAGTGATGACATTCTCGAAGCTAAATATAACAGTTGTATCTATCAAAAAATCTTGAAATGCCTCTGCTTTAGCCCATCTTGTGAGGTAACCAGTTGTGGTAATGATGTATCTATCCTTTGAGTGCTTATCCGAGGGCTTGATTGGTCCAATAAAATCAACATCCCACTTCTCAAATCCTTGACAACTTTCCTACTCTTTTGCAAGTGTCACAAGATATATTATACTCCTTATCATATTTAAATAATGTAGCCTACCATAATCCTTCTTGAACTACCTTCTCTGTAGTATATTTACCTCCAACATGTCCTCCCACAACTCCAATGTGGCATTCCAATAAGATATATTTCCTTTCATGGTTCAAGACACATCTCCTAAGGATGTTGTCGAGTCCCAATTTGTAAAGTTGTCCTTAAATTAGTTGATAGTCTGATGCATGAACCACCATATGTCACTTTTGGGTTGTAGAGTAAGTTTCTTGGAAGATCCCTGTACTGAGGAAGACATCAATGTCTTCAAGATACTCTGGGATGGCCTCAATTCGGAATAGGTCTGCATCTGAGAGCTGATATTCCACTACTCCACCACTTTCCCCTAAGTACAATATGGAAAGGTGATCTGGACCTACATTGCATCTTCCTCATTTGATAATTACTTCAAACGAAAACTATTGAAATAATAGTAGCCACCTGCAAATCCTTCCTTCAAGTACTGGTTTATTGACTAGGTACTTCAATGTAGAATGGTCAGTAAAAAACTTAAAATAAGATCCTAACAAGTAGTGTCTAAACTTTTGTAATTCATAAATCATAAATAATCCTTCCCTTTTAGTGGTTGTGAAGTGTCTTTCCTCTTACAAAGGTTTTATGCTAGAAATGTACATAGGGTGGTCTATATTCCCTTCCCCTGGTTGCACTAGAATGGCTACCAGGGTAATTCCTGATGCATCCACATGTACATGGAATTTAGTTTCCCAATTGGGAAATATTAATATAGGTGCAATACTTCATTTTTCTTTGAGAATGTTGAATGCTTTGTCACACTCTGGTCTCCACTGAAATAGTTATGAATTCTTCAACACTTTTTCTAGAGGTGCGATGATAGTTGAATATCTTCTGATGAACCTGTGGTAATATCTTGTATGTCCCAGTGTGGAGCACAACAGTTTAGAAATTGTAGGTGGCGACATGTTCATAATGACCACAACTTTAGATGGGTATACCAAGAATCCTTCTCCACATACAATATGGCCTAACAGATTTCCATGAGGTACACATAAAATACACTTCCTTAGATTCAGATATATCTGCATTTCATGACATCTATCAAACATTAACTGAAGTAGCTCGACATGATATTGTAATAGGTTGTACACTATCCAATAATCCATAGATACTTCTACAAACTTGTGTATGAACTCTCGAAATGATTCTATCAAAATCCGAGAAAAATTTGCAAGGGAATTCTTCAATCTAAAGGGAATTACATTGTATGCGAATGACCCCCATTCAGCTATGAATGTAGTCTTCTTCTTCTCTTCCTATGTGATTATGACTTGATCATATCCTAAGAATTTGTCTATAAACGAATAAGATTCTTTTCTCTCAACCTGATATAACACTTTGTCACTAAAAGGTGTTGGAAACAGATCATGCACACATGAAGAATTCATACTTTTGTAGTCCATGCAGATCCAAATGTCTTATGTACCTTTCTTACTCTGGATAACTATGGGGATAATCCATTTTTCTTCTTTGATTGGGAAAATAAGTCATGCCGCAAGCATTTTGTCCACTTCTTTCTTGAAATTCTCTTTTATTCTAGGATTAAGTCGATATGGTATTTGTTTCACAGAACTTGAGCCAGGTTTTAACTTGATTTTCATATCTCCCATGGCTCCTTTTATACCTTTTAGTTCTAAGAATGTTTTTAGAAACAAGTCCTCATATTCCTGAAACAAAATGTGTACTTCATTCATAGTTTTCTCATCTCAGTCGTCTCCTATAGAAGCTATCTTAGGATTATCTGCACTCCCTATATTAAATTTCCACAACTTCAATGGGTGATTATAGGAGCTACTTGTGTGACTAGGTATAATATCCTGAATCTCTCTATTGCATTTTGTTTGTTTAATGTCTAAGTTTCTAATCTCTTATAAGCCGTTGGGTTTTTCAAGGTCTTTCTCAACTTTACAAAAAGGTACAACTATCTTATCAATTTCAAGATCCAAACTAGACTGAAGCAAATGAACATAGTCATCACAGACTATCGGACTTGAACTCTTTTTGCAAATCTCAGTAGAAAGTATTTCCATGATTCTTTGAAGGACTGTGTTGAGCTCAAGGTACTTACTTGTAAAGAAGAAGTCCTTGCAAAATTGGTCTTGTAAGGTCTTCCAACAACTTGTTTATCTTTTGGTCTCCTCCTGTATATACCAAGACTTTGGAATTTGCCCCAATGAATGGAGAAATACTTGAACCCATAGGTGAGAGGGTAGTTTCACAACTCTCCACTGCTTTACAAAATGTTCAATATGCACTTTAGGTTCAAACCATCCATCGAACAATTATGCATCTTGAAAATATATATTCATTTCTTCTTTCAGTAGATCCCTACTTTGGAATCAACATCGTATGGCTTGTTTTATGTCTTCCCACTCTGTAAGCAAGGATTAATTGGTGGCCCACCATCGAGCAATGGTATCTTGCAAGGATACGTCAAGAACAAAGATCCTTTGATCTATCTTTATTTCCTCTTCTATGCTGGTAAGAAAGATGGGTACCTCTAAGGAACCATTATATGTCAGGTGTTCTCTAAAATTGGTTCCAATCCATTTCGTTTCGTTGACATTTGCACATCATCTTGAGAATCACTCATATGAAGCCTACTGCCAATTGTCAAACACTACTTATGAATCCTCATTAGTAGAATGTATTCTTCACCAACTTACTGATCCATCTGTAGTGGGATTTATGTAATCTGGTCTCGTTCCTATTGTTATGGTGTATAACTGGTCAAGAGAATCTTATTCCATATTGTGGTCCACTGGTTCAGTATATCTAGGACCTAGACATGGATCCAAAGGTTGAACTACTTTTATCTCGTCTACTTGAAACATCATGATTTCCCTCTTTAGATCAATGATAGCATAGTTTTCATATACTAAATAAATTCTAAGTAGAGAAGGGTATGGATCCTTATCTCCCATGATTTCAATTACCTCAAAATCGGTTGTGATCTTAACTCCGACAACACCTATTTCCATATTTTCCATCCTTCCTACTGGGAAAATGCAGTATTGGTTTTCCATTCTCAACTGGATGGGGGAATATACTAACTGAGATTTTCCCAAGGCTTCCTAGGTCTTTTTGGGTAGGATGTTGAAATTTGACCCCAAATCTAGCATGATGTCTTTGATTTCAAAATGATCTAGCTGGGCTTCTAAGCTAAATTATTTTCTTGTTCGCACCTTTCTTCTTTGTATTCTCTGGGTATTCTTCTGAGGGAGGTTGGTCCTTACTATGGATTTTGGGGTTCCCTCATTTCCCAGTATTAGGTACAGGGTGTTTCGAAACTTCTCTATAAGTTGGTCATCCCCTAGGATATCAAAGAAAAATTGAAACCAAAGATTGATTACAATTTGATACTGCTCGGAGCGTCTCCTTGAAATTGCATAATTTGTAGGTGTCAGTGGTGAGGTAGGGCTTTGTGCAAGGTTAGGTTGAGAGGAGAATCTATGAGTATTCTCCATTATTTCCATAGTTGGGATTCTCTTAAATATTTCTATTGCATTTTTTTAAAACAACTTTTGCTTCACGGGATCATACCTATCATCTTTGGGAACAACTTTCTGATTCTTGGGATGAATGTCTCCATCCACCCCAGTTTTAGCTCCTCCATGAGTAATGATGTTAATATTAGGTATATTTCCCTCAATTCCCCTTTTAAATTATGAGCTTATGATATTATCTTCTGTTTGATGAACCCGATCTTCCCATTTCACAATTAGTTCTAGGCAGTCTTCAATTGTGTGCTCATTATTCCTGCAGTGAGAGCACCATGGTCATCTTGGGTGAGGGAAGTCTCTAGAAAAATGACTTTGTTCATTTCATTTGTAACATCAGCTCGAACCTATACCTTCATTTCTCCCTCCTCTGAATCCACCTTCAACCCCACCTTCTTGGCCTCTTCTAGGTCTTTGGGGGGTTTCATTTATTATGAATGTTTTCTGGTCTATTCTGTGAGAAAGCACGTACAACACTCTACATTGATTTGTGGCATGGGTCGTAGATGAACAGAACTCACAGAGTATTGTATTGGTAATATTCATGTACTTCTTCATAATAGGACATTGCCTCAGTGCATGCCCATGTGTCCAACAAATTTCACAATACTCAATTGTCTGTGATGTTTGAGCACTTGGGAAGGTATTGTATAGCCCTAGTGTATGGAATGGTGGAGTCACAGATACTTGTGAAACTCCTCTCGTTGGTCCTGTAGAAGGTCCCATCGGATTGTGAGGAGGTCCCATTCCCCTCATGCATGAACATTCATTTCTAGATGCCCTTCTATGTAGCATCATGTGCACCAAACCTGAGGTTGTCCTAGTCTTGGTGTGGTTAATTCTTGAATCTTTTCCATTAGTGTTAATATTTGTCCCTGAAGTTGAGAAATGTTTTCATCTACTAGAGGCCTAGTCATCCTTAGATTCCTTGAATAAATTTCCATGGCTTCTATCTTCATCAACCATTCCAAGGCATCTATTAAGGTGGCTATATGTTGTTGCATTAAAGGAATTCTAGTCATAGGTAGTAATCCTTGGATGTACCATTCCTTGGATGTGCTAGTCTCCCAATTGCATCTTTAAATTTCTTTTTGTACTCCCACATAGATTCTCCTTCCCTTTGCTTAATCTCCTGCAACTCAAAGAGATCTTGTTTCTCTGACTGAGGTAGTTTGAATTCTGTGATGAACTTCAAATGAACTTGGGCAAGGGTGAATTCTTGTCCTTGCGCCCCTAATTCAATATCCATAATGTACCATTTGAGAGAATGGCCCCTCAAGGTAATCTGAAACTCTACTAACGTTTTTTCATCAAGGGTCCCTCTGGACCTCCAGATGGCCTCATATAAGAACCAATGTTTCTCTACATATTTGTCCCCTTTACCCCAAAATTATGGGTATCGGGCGATCGATCCTCCCATATTTCTAACCATTGTGATCTCACTACTCCTATTAGAATGAAACTTAATGGTCTTGGTTGCGATATTCTTGGGGATCCCAATATCCTCCCAGCATTTACACTTACAGATTGATTTTGACTAACTGGGTGTGATGGAATAGAACTAGCATAAGTAGGTGGTGTAGAATTTACCATGGGTATAGATGAAACATGGGGGGTAGTTGATGCAGGGTTGGTTCCATTGACTTCTAGGAAGGTTTCTTTTATTTGGGGGTATCATTTTCTTCCTCTTCAGTAGGCTTCACTACCTTATTCTCGATGTTTCCTGATATCGGGTTTGAATCTTCTTGAGCTCTTGCAAGATCCATACCTTCTTTCTCTTCCCTTACTTATCCAAACTCTTCTTCTCGTCCACCCATCTAGAGACTCCTTCCTCTCTGTGCTTCTCTCTACTGTAATCTTAGACTAACCAGTCTTTGTTGTGTTCTTACCTTCCTCAACTCTTCCTTCTTTCTTTCATATGTTCCTCTTGATACAATTTCTTTCCGGAAAACCTTTGTTTCATTTATTTCTTTACCTTTTTGTGCCACCACTTCTCAACAATGGATTCTCTACTTAAGGATCACTCATTTCTTGATCTTCCTCTATATTTCAAAGAACAATTTCCTTCTCAGGTCATGATCCTACCCCTAAATCACCCTACCCTAAGCGTAGGTGTTTATGCTTCCATCTCATTCAAGGGAGTAGTTATCATCCCCTCTTCCATCAAGAATTATTTGATCCACACAATAATTTCCCTCAAAAGTCTTCCGCAAGCACCTTTCTTGAAAACATATTCCTCCTATGAAACATATTGGTGATTTTCAGCTGGGAATTCAATGATGTATCCCTCTAGAGTCGTATTAACCCACAAATCAACTGCTTGTGTGATCTGGTTGTTGGTAGAATGACTGTAGTTACACCAAAACCCACAGGTGATTAGTAAACTCACCACCATAAGATTTCAAGGATCCATGAGAGGTGATTAGTCCTTATCAAGATACACCAGGGAGCGTTGGCTACTTGCAATTTCATGCAACAATATCCCCCTCAGTGTGAGCCGAGTGTGTATCAAACTCATGACCTCTAGCTCTGATACTATTTGTTGGTAGAAAGAATGTCGTTACACCAAAACCCACAAGTGATTGATAAACTCACCACCACCAGATTTCAAGGATCCACAAGAGGTGATTAGTCCTTATCATGATACACCGGTGAGCGTTGACTACTTGCAATTTCATGAAATAGTCAATTTTTGGCACGCTTACAAGAAGAGTGTGATTGTCATTGATGGAAAATAGAAAAGCGAAGATGATACCCTTCAACCGGTCTTGCAAGAGAAGGGTCGAAGGCTAAAACCTTTGAATACTTAGAAAATATTCTAAGTCGAAAGAGATCGTAAGATCTGGAGGAGGAGTGACAGTGGCTTTCGAATAGAGCATTGTGAAGAATCTGGATCGTTGAATCAGAGTCTATATAGGAGGAACGAGCATGTAGAGGAGGAGAACATATCTCAGGCATTAGATATGAGCACATGGACCAACCGTCATTAGATCCAAAGGTAAGTGCACGGGCCTTAATTCCTTTAGAGTGCACAAGAGAAGCGGACTCATGAAGTCCCAAAGTTTCGAGGTATATTGGAACTACCCATCATCGAGGGGGACATGTGGAAGTAGATCTGAGAGTTTGAGGATTCATACTTCTAAATATTTGCAAGGAGAAGAGTGGAAACTCATGAAGTTTGAAATCATGAAGGAAATCCTAGCCGTTAGTGGTGGGAAGGACACATGGCGAGAGATCAGTGCTGTGTTGATTTGCAAATCGAAAAATCCATAAGAAGAAGTGAATGCATGAGACAGAAACTCGTGAAGTCGAATTTCATGAATTGATCTCGATCGTTGGATCATAGACAGATCTGGTCCATTTATCTGATGCAAGCACAAATTTGGGAATCAAAGAAAGGAGGTTCTCTAACCTCCGACATTGCAAGTCACGAAGTCTCAAAGTGCTAAGAAGAGATGTGGACCATCGATTGAGGAATTTCATGGGACGTTGATATGGAATGATGAAGTTTGGAGTTTGACAGATCAAACTTTGAAGAATGGATGAGAGCTAACTCGCAAGATCATGAAACACGAAGTCACATAGAGCCTTTTTGGTTAGCATGTGGTCACAACCTATGGACATGTGAAGAAGGACTTGCACCGGGTGCTAGTTTGTGCAGGTGAAGTTCACAAGAAGATTTTTCATGAGGAACTCCTGTAACTGTCAGATGAACTGTAATTGTAACAGAGAAGAGGAAGGGTCGCATTGGCAGAGAAGCCAAGAATCTTAGGATAACAGTCACTGATGATGAACAAACTATGGATAACTGCCAGAGAAGGTGAAGAGTTGTGTGGATGATGTGGTAGAGGTCTTGGTGTTATAAAAACATAGAACAAAGAAGAGAGGAAGCTATTTTTGGTAGTTGTTCATGCGGGTAGAAGGAGGCTATGTGTAGGATCTAACGAGAAAAGGAGAGGTGCAACACATAGCATGCAAAAGAATCATAGAGCATAAAACCTAGAAATATGAAAAAGTGGATAAGCGCATAGAAGCTGAAGAAGGCAAAGGAGAATCTGAGCTGCAATAGATCAGATCAGAGACAGATCAAGTAAGTAAGATTTTGTAAGATTCAATCAGGGTGGTAGGGTGGTGCTAGGGAGGATTTTAGTCCTCTAAATTGTAGTTGGTGCTAGAAGATATTCTGGGAGTTGGTGCTTCCATCTGGTTGGTGCTAGAGAAGCCTAGGAGTTGGTACTTCCATCTAGTTGGTGCTAGAGAAATCTGAGAGTTGGTGGTCTCTGCAAGTTGTAGCTTGCTATCAAAGGTTGTAGCCTCATATTTGAGTTTGTTCTCAAAGACTATGATGTACATGAAAGTTGGAGCTTGATCGACATCCTAATAAGAAGAGGTTTTCTCACTTTATGGGTTTCCTTAGGAAAATCAATGTCTTTGTGTATTCTGTGTGATTGATCAAATATTATATATCTATGCATGTTAATTTATCATCAACACATTAAATAATAATATAGAAATATTCATAAAAGAACTTGAAAAGTTTCAATCTTATATATATATAATTGATTCACCCCCCCCTCTTAGTTATTTTTCCAACAATTGGTATCAAATCCGTTGCCTTTGATCAAAACTAGATCCATAAGCTTGATCATGACTAGTCATGAAAGAAGTTCAACTAATAGAGTCTCTCTATTTGATGGAACAAACTTTTCCTTCTGGAAAATAAGGATGAGAACATATTTAATGTCTCTGGGTGTTGATGTTTAGGATGTCGTTGAAACTGGATATGTGAAGCCTATAGTCTTGGCCTCAAAAGATGATAATATGGAGTTTAGATTTAATTCAAATTCAATGAATGGCATCCTCAATGGACTTACAGAAGGCGATTTTGTCAAAGTCATGCACTGTGATTCAACAAACGTTATGTGGGACAAGATGATAAGTAGTTATGAAGGTAATGAAAAGTTGAAAGACGCAAAAATTCATACTCACAGAATGAAATTTGAGCATTTAAAGCTGGATGAAGATGAAACTATCAATAAGTACTTCTTATGTATATAATAATTTGTCAACACTATGAAAGGTCTAGGTTAAACGATAGATGAATATTTTCTAGTCTAGAAAATATTAATATCTCTTCCTGATAGATTTAACTCAAAGGTCTTTGGTATAGAAGAAATAACTGATATCAAAGCATTGACACTAGATCAACTACTTGGAACCCTAATTGCTTATGAAATGAGAATCACCAAAGGTAAATCCAATACAAGAGAGGAATCCTTTAAAGAAGATAAAAACACAAAATCCGATATAGATGAGATTGAATCAAATTTTGTGAGAAGATTGAGGAAAGGATCAGGCAAATACAAAGGTAAACTTCCCTTCAAATGTTTCAACTATGGTAATATAGGTCATTTTGCATCTAAGTGTACTCACAAAAGAAAGGATCAGACATATGACGATGAAGAAAAGCATNCACTATGAAAGGTCTAGGTTAAACGATAGATGAATATTTTCTAGTCTAGAAAATATTAATATCTCTTCCTGATAGATTTAACTCAAAGGTCTTTGGTATAGAAGAAATAACTGATATCAAAGCATTGACACTAGATCAACTACCTGGAACCCTAATTGCTTATGAAATGAGAATCACCAAAGGTAAATCCAATACAAGAGAGGAATCCTTTAAAGAAGATAAAAACACAAAATCCGATATAGATGAGATTGAATCAAATTTTGTGAGAAGATTGACGAAAGGATCAGGCAAATACAAAGGTAAACTTCCCTTCAAATGTTTCAACTATGGTAATATAGGTCATTTTGCATCTAAGTGTACTCACAAAAGAAAGGATCAGACATATGACGATGAAGAAAAGCATAAACACAATAAGGTCTATAAAGAGAATAATTTTAAGAAGAAAAGCCTTTGTGTAAACAATGATGATGATCCTTCAAATAATGAAGAAAATGACTCTTCTATTGAAAGTAAAATAAATGATGTCATGATAATAGCCTTAGAATATATAAACACTGAGGATATAGGAAGTGAGTTTGTTGATTGTGAAGTAGTAGTAAATTTTGAAGGAGAACTTGTCAGTGCCATGGAAGATATTGATAGACTCAAACAAAAGAAAACAAAACAAAAACAGTTACTGCTCAGGTATGAGAAAACATGCAATGAACCATCTGAAGAAATTTCTCTGTTGAAAGTTAAGTTAGACAAAGCTAAGAGGATTGAGGATATACTCACACAACAATTAAAGGAAGCCAAAACAAAAGGTGAAAATTGGAAGTTGAAGTAGTGTATGTCAGAAAATATCTAGAAAAATTTCAGGCCTTATATCATCAGAGTCTGACAAGTATTAAATCTTTAGAAGGATTAGCCACCCTTCTGAATCAGTAAAGGAATCCAAAGTTGAAAATTGGTTTGGGTTATGAAGAGGGATCAAGTAATGGTCATCCAAGCAACAAAGAGTCCATCAAGTTTGTCAAATATACAACCATTGACAACAACAAACCTGTAGAAACAAAGGAAGATAATCAGTTGCCAATGAGGAGTGAAGAAAAAGGTACCAGAACTGAATCTGTAGAACAAATAAATAATACACCCTCTTCTCAAGGAAATCATCAGCATGGAAGAAATTGACCTCCTTAAAGAAGACATCCATTTTCCAGGTACAAATATTTTTTCTATGGATATTGTTTTTACTATTCTAACTTTGGCCACAAAGATGTAAATTGTTCGTTAAAATTTAGACATGAGAAATCAAGACACCCAAGGAATAAATATCTTCCACAACAAAGAATGAGACAACCAAGTAACAAACAAACACGGACTGCAAATCATGTGATGATTGGGAAAAGGATGCAGATTAAGCATAATAGTCGTTATGATCCTTTATTCAATGAACTAGAATGTTACATCTGCCATAATTATGGACATAAAGTTGCAGAGTGTCACCTAAAGAACTATAAGCCAGTTTCAAATCACAACAGTGAAAATGTCAATGTTTGGAAGAATAAAGAAGATAAAAAGTGTGGATTAGTGTTGGCATCTCAAAGACAAAAGAACCCCTGGTATATTGATAGTGGATGCTCCAGTCATATGATAGGTGATAAAAGTAAGTTATGTTGGCAAGCGAAATTGACCGACCGTCAACTAGAAGAACAAGTCCAGTCCGAGGTTGTCTAAGTAACCCAATCCATTTGGTGTAACTTGTTCTGACAGGTTTACTGGATCTGTTAGCCAATCTAAAGTCCTAAAATAAATATAAAGGGATAACTAATTAATGCTAAAAACTATCATATATATATGCATATTCTAACTATTGTAAATGTATTTAAGAAGAAAAAAAAAAACATAAAAATATCACTTATGAACAACATTTACAGGTTGCAAGTTTTACTAGAAACTTACGAAATCAATGTAAGAATAATTTATTTTGAGAATTAGATAAAGAAATCACATTTGAATATTTTTTGTCTTCTTTCTATAAATCTAACAAAACTTGAGTTAACTAAACTATGAAACACAGGTGTACAAATAGTCAAAAGTTGATCTAAACTTTCTTGTTTCACTAATACATAAAATGACAGAAATTAGAAACAAAGAATCTAACCTGATATTAGTTCATTAAATGTGTTCTTTCCTCTATATGAATCAAGCGCATCAAGCTGCCATGCCTATGAGATAAATCTGCAATAGACTTATACTGAAACTATTCTGAATAAATTCATAGAATGTATTGGAAGCCAGGATTTTAGAAACAGAATAGGGAACACAAATTAATTCTGTGGTCTTATGATCACAAATGATTTCAGTAAGATGAACCTGAGTGTAACACCTTCATTTCATTGTTCAATTAAACATCAAAGAGAAATCCTAATATTCAAATTGAAAAGATGATCACGGTGCCAATATCTGGAGCAACAAATCATGAACGATATTTAAAGCAAGGATATCCTGAAACATAACATATCATTCAGTCTAAAGATATAAGACATATCAACATACCAATATTAAATAAATAAAAACATTAATGAAACACCATTTACAAAGGACTAAAGCCAAAATGTTGTACGATGTTCCATTAAGTCTTGCAAGTCATTTGTCCATCTTTGGTTCCAGGCCAATATGGCTTTCATTTACAAAATAGAGAGTATTTAAAGAGTTTCTAAAATTTCAACTTCCTATCTCCTAGGATAGGATCAAATCCCATAAGATCAAAATATTACAAATATGGAGGGCCTACAACCACTCATAATCAAACTATATCTTCAAATACTAATAATTTTTTTTTTCTATTTACAAAATGAACAGGAGGGAGATACTAATCATCTAAATTGAACATGTTCCACCTCATAAAACCAACATCAAGATATACCACATCCTGAAAATGAAATAGGAACAACTTAGATAATTTATTAACAATTAATTACTAAATTTTATATAAAAATGACTTGGCTACAAAAGCATGAGATTCTGTAGCCAATCTTATATTGGCAAAATAAATCTAATTTTAACTGATTTGATTCAAAAAATAACATGACTGTAATAAAAAGGAAAAAAAAAACATTTTACCATTTAATCAGTGACTAAACATGGATCAAGATAGCTCAGAATTGATTATGGCATTCACACTGTCTGCATTCTTTATCACAATGTTGCCTGTCTTCTTAAGAGGCTTGGCTTGTCTCTGTTTGTTTTCTCTGAGGTCATGATTTTTTTTTATGAGTAATGCATTGTGGTTTTTAAGATCTTTAATTCTTGCTTGGAGAATGGGGATACCATTATAGTACCGCTCAATCCACTGCAAGCAGACCTCACAATGCACAGAAGGAGCGATCTATCAATGCAGAGTATAGTTGGGTGCAAAAATATCAACACTACCTATTTCCGGCCCTTAACCAAGATTAATACCAATAAACCCCTTGCTAACCTTGAGACACGGTGGAATATTACTAACAAATTCGTATTGCTGAGTAGGATCTGATTTATGACAACCTGGGTCTTCTTCTATGAGGAAAATTTCAATTTCGGGATCTGAGACCTCATTGATCTCGATCAGGTCGATCGAGCTCAAATGAAGTTTAGATCAATTCCTTAAACTTCTCAATATCAACTGACCAACCCTTTTATTTCGAAACCCTAATGTTGCAGGCTTATGTTTTGACTATTTGTGAGGTTTTTTACTATTGTTTTTTACAGTGGCTTTAGGGAAAACAACTAATTCGTGCACAGGGGTTTCATTCAACCCGAAACCAACATCCTATTGCCCATGTAAAAACTGATCAGGTATTACCTCATCACAAGGGTTTTCCTTCAGAGATTCTGGCCCATTACTTGAACAATCAAACCGTTCCCCTATCAGTGGTTCACCCTATTATCACCTGATAATTTGTATTAAATTTTCCCAAAGCGTCTTGTCCTTATGCTATTTTTCCACTCAGACTTTTAAACTTTTTCACCATATCTGTCCAGCTCCCATCACCTAAATCCTTCACTCAACTCATCATCCAAAATAGTCATGTCTTCCATAAGTAAAAAATTTGACAAATATCCCAAACCTATACGTAGCCTTAATGATTATATAATTCCCTTAGTTCCATCATTTCATTCATTTTTACCCTTATTTTCATATTTCCGTTGAAAATAAAAAATATTCCTTTTATTAAGCACCCTTATCCTATCCACAAAGTCACGTGTTAAAGCCTCATATGCCCAAAGTCTTTAAAAGAATGGAAAAAAACGTTTATTATTAATATAAATATTTTTATATTAAAATATTTATATTAATATTTAATCCAATATTTTATTTATGGAATCACGTCAAATCATATTATGGGCATGAATATCAATTTATAATGTGGAAAAGTCAAAGGTTGTATGGAGGGCTCACATACATATCAAGGATTGAAGTAACTAGGAGGTTAATTATGTGAAGGAGGACCGGGGAATACTACCATGGTTTATTTGAGACGTAATAAATGCACCATTTATCATATGTTTTATGTGCAACATTTTCCAGGAGTGCATTTCAACAACAATTATGGAATTTCTAATAAATGAGATTCCTCCTCACGGTGAAAAGGTTTTACAGAGGTAAGATTTAAATTTTACAAATCAAGGAGACTAATGTTTATTTCCATGGAAAAATAATTAAATGGAAGATGCACACTTGGATAATTTTTATCCAAAGGTTTTACAGAAGTAAAAGAAGAAGATAAAGGTATTTTTCCAAAGACTGTAAATTGGAAAAACATTACACAGTAAATGTTTTTCCACAGTGAAACGGTAAATCGGAAAAAACATTACACAGTAAATGTTTTTCTCAGGGAAATGGTAAAAGTAAATGTTTTTACAATGAAATGGTGAATTGGGAAAACAAGACATGGTCTTAAAAACCATGGGCATGAATTAAATTATGGAAATTTAATTCTACAGGATAGAAAAATATTTGGGAATTATTTTTATTTCAAATATATTATTCCCAAATGTTTAATGAGAATACAGATAAATGCAATTATATTTGAAATATTATGAGTGACATTTCAAAGAGAACATGGCAAAGGAAGGAGATGGAGCGTCAGAGGAATCTGCATGGATCATGAAACATTTTTTCTGAAAACTGTCAATTGTAATCATTGTAGAAGCTGAAACGTTTCATTTCAGTTATTGTAACCGGTTTCACACTAAAGGAACTAGAACTGTAAAAGTGTTATAGGTTCTAAGTGTATTAATGGCGAGAAGAAGTGCAAGGGCATAGTTCTGGTTGTTCTGAACTTCATTGTAATTTTCTGGGGCTGAATTGAATACATATGCAACAACTTTGAAGTCTCTATGGAAAGATTCTAATGGTGGTGATATGAGATTTGTCTTCCCTCATTGTATGTGTTTCCTGTAATATTTTATGCCATACACATTTTTCTTCTATTTAAATTGGAGATTTAAAGGCCCAGAATTCATCATTTGATGCTCTTGGCTTAAGCAATTTAAACTATGTATGTTTCTTCTTAGCTAATTCATAATTCATTTTCGTAATGCTCTGATGTAGTTATCTGTTTCTCTTTCCTCTTACCGCTCTAATTAAATTCAAGTTAAAACTCAGATTCATTGCCTCATTTAGCCTTTATCCTCTAGAGAGTTCTACACGCTAGTCAATGTTTTCATTCAATTTCAGAATTTTTACTCCATAGCCCAAAGTGTTCCTCCCCTTCCTTGCCAACAACTTTATTAAACCCCCCCAAAACAAACCAAATCTAGCCACCGATTTCCAAAGAAACATCAAGTTACATGAGAGAGCCCTCTCTGCGTTGAGCAGGCTAGTGCCTCAGCTTTAAAGTTGGTTGAAACAATTACCTCTGTCGTTTGTCTATTTAGCCAGACAAAATTTATAGAGTGCTAACACCACCTATACCCATAGTAGAGGGAATCATACCTAGTGACCACAAGGTCCCCATGGTTGACCTAGTGGGAGGGATACCTCTAGGGCCTTCTCCTGGTAGTTTCTCTCCTCATCCTAATTCCAATTGATGCACCATCATTGCCATTGGAATCACATTTATGATTCATTATTATTATTTCTTGATTTGATACTTCACCAGGAAGTCATTTTCCTAAGAAGAGTCTATTCTCATCCTTTTCCACATAATTCTTATTCAATTTCTCACATCACTTATGTAACGTCCTTGACCATCCATGCCAGGCCATGCTATGATAGAGAACTCTTACATTCTCTCTACGGAACATACTGTAACACACCCAACATCTAAATGAGCTATGCCACATAACTTTTTTGAACTGCATGCAATTAAAATACATATGCACACAGAACTCTCGTATAAGAATATATATATAAAATAGAAGGTAGAAAAATACGTTATGAAATTGCATGGATTCATACTAAAATAACATTAAACAAAGAAATTCAACATATACGAGAAATACCCATAAACATATAGACATTTATAATCATGCATAGGATAAACCCATAAAAATAAGCACGTAAATAACAATGCAAAATGTAAATTTATCACACAATTGACACTTATATTTGTAAGAATATCACCAACTGCATGCAGAACTTCCACGAACCTCCCAGCCTTAGACCACACTGTTCATCACTCTCAACAGTGAGTCACCCCCAAGCTGGGACTAAACTCCACCCAGGTAAAGGGATTCCTAACCAAGCTAAAGGCTCATGAACAAAAGGAAAGACTCAGTCTCAGGTGCCAAATTAAACTAAAAACCCATAGTCCCTCATTCCCCACATGCCTATCCCACCTAGGAAGTGTGCCCCTTCTCTCAATAGTCCTTCAGCTGCCCCACTTCCTTTCCGGGCTTCATCAATAAGCCAGACAGGAAGTCTCAAAGCACTATAGTTGTAGTTCAACACCTTCAGGAAATCAATCCCCAACAATTCTCTCTCCCAGAGAATTTCTCATGGGCCTGACAACCCGCTTATTCATTTCATCTCCCAAGATAACCAAACACACCAACACAAATGGCTATGGATACAGGTTCGAGTACAGTCATGAAGATACAAAGGATAGCTCAATGGGTGTGAATACTCATGGATGATTGAATGGATGTCCCAATGATGGAAGGAATGATGGAAATAATGTGATGGAAAAGATGATAGGAAATGAACTAAGTCCCAACAATATGTATGCATGTCCCCAAATTGACACTTGTTATGTTGGGAGCTATTTTGGCCCACTTGTACCCAACTTTAGAACTTAAGATAAAATAATTATCCATACTATATGATTTAAGAAATATTAATATAATATTCCTTTTTGGATTAAGCTCCCTAGCTTAGCTCCTTTCCTTAACTTAGCCCCTCCCTTTACCTAACTAGTGGAGTTTAGTACCCCTTCTCTTTTATCATGGTCATTCTACGCGCAACGATGCAATTTATATTAATCACGAGACATATACAAAATAGGCACACTGGCCTTCAACATCTAGGCTCTTCATCCTAATAAAAACATAAGCATCCTAGCTTATAATAACAGGCTCACCAACCTATAAAACATATCATATACAAAAAGGCTCGTTGGCCTCACAATCGCATGCACTTAAGATGTTGCGTGCGATATCCTAGAATGTGCACACTCCTCATTGCACTGCATAGTACATGCATGCACTATGCCATGAAAGGTGCATACAAAAATGATATCAAAACAACTCACCAACTTAAGCACATTTTAATTACATTACAATTGGGTGCGGCCTAGTGATATTACAACTTAAGCACCTTATTTTTGTTGTTGTTGTTGATGGTTGAACAAATATGCCCCATATATAACCAGTATTATTCATGGATACGGGTCTCCAATAGGCCTTGATTTCATTGGCAGTTAGCATAGCTTTCTTTCCTTTCTTCTCATTTCATTTTCCTACCATTCCCGTAATTTCCTAAAGGGAAACCTCACTTGGGTAGATGGATCAACCCTTCCATTTTACCTAGAAACTTATTTCTCTTCCTCCTGAGCTTGTAATATGGACTTACAGTACCTTTGGTGAACTCCTTGTGCTCAACTCCATTCTTCGATGACTTATCCCTTAGCTTACATGAGGTTTTAAGGAACCTCCTTTCCTTTGTCGATGCACTCTTGCAAAGCCTTCCTTCCTTAGAATGTTCAATAATTATGGGATTCTCTTTAGGATTCCAACACTTCCAATAGTGTTTCTTTTGTACGCTCTTGTACTTGCTCTATGCCCTCCTAGTAGAGTGTTTCATAATGTTCAGTAACTCTGAGATGTGCTTCCTCCTACACAATATTTCATTCCAAGGTACTTAACCACCTTGAAATTTCCTCCTGATTCTATGAACTAACCTTGTATGACCTCTCAGAAGATTCTCTTCCAAATCCACCACGTTTAGACATGAACTCCTTGCGTCGGCTCACAAAATTTCCTCTCTCTGTCGCACACTCCTTATGTTAGATCCACCATTTTTTATTTCCATTTAAGAGTCGATTTTAAGTCACGTTGTGACCCATGCATCCAAACATGTGAATTTAGGTATGTATAACCATGAATTTGAAGTTAGAAAGTGGTCAGTTGTCCCTTGAAAATAGGAAGGGATGTCAGAGTCGAAACTTGTATAAGTGGTACGGGTGTGTCTTTTCCAAGAGGGTTGAGTCCTATTGAGAAACCAATCTCTACATGCCTAAGTCGAGTCAAGTGGTTAATGGAAATTGAATCAGCAAGTACACCAATTATTATCAATTCATCATGAAATCCAAGGGAATGAAAAATCACGACGTTCATATCATGCATGCCCAACAAACCTTATCACATGTATCCTACACGTGGGGATTTTCCATGGAAAATGTGCAACTCAACTTGGACCATATTTTCATCATGAATTCACTATCCTCTAGCATGATTTCCTCTCTTTTCAAACTCATTATAAATCTTGGATGTTCAACACTCTCTCCAGTCATAGAACCAGGCCCAAACTCTATTTGCAATTCCCCTTTCCAGTCCAGTTTGTTGAAAGTTTCCCCCCTGTGCGTTTGTTGGATATACTGAGTGCATAATACACATTTGTCACACCATGGAAACCTCTCATAGAACAAGGAAAGGCACGTGGAGAAACAAAACTACAAGTTCCGAGCCCCAAAAAGACTAGGAGTCATTCTCACCTACGGCGGGCATCCCCAAGGACGTGAAATAAACTATTATTTTACCTACAAAGAATACTAGATCAAACCACGCAGAATCTGAAGTGGAGGGATTTGAACAGGAAGGGAAGACAGTAGGAGCCCCCTCTCCCCAACAACAAATTCCTCGGATAAGGGGTAGGCCAAGGAGGAATAAGAAGACCATGGAAGCGCGAGATTTAGAAGAGCCACAAGATAGATCAGTAGCTGAAGAACTACTCATGCACACCATCTGGCTAGAACCTGTTGGGGCATCGAGCCGAAAAAATAGGAGCAGAAAAAGGAGAGCAGATATCACAAGAGAAAATGATCAAGATCCAACTCAGCAACTGAAGCAGGCAAAGATGGCTATCGCTGAACTCTATAAAGAAAACATGGAATTGAGGCGACAACTAGGGACAAATACTACATAAGCATAAACAACGCAGGATCACGAAGGGAATGTGGCATGGTTGAAAAGTCATCTTAGAGAGGCAAAAGACACCATTGTACATCTACGAGAAGCACAAATACTAGCATAAGAAAGGCATACAGAGCATCCCAAAGAAGGTGAAGTGCTCAAGAAGGAAGCCCAGATGGCTCTCGCCAGTGCACATGAAAATAAAGTTTAGGAGGTGTTCGTTTCTACATTCGAAAAGCATAAGACAAATTTTGGTAGTTTTGAATGACACGTTTCCCCAAAGCACTATACCTTTTTGATAACGGTCGTGACAATCAAACAACCACTTGTTGCACACTCTCCTCCAAAAAATGAGCACGTAATAGAAATCAGAGCCGTTATAGTAGACAAAAATCTCCTGAAAGACACCTGTTCCCTAGGAGACCTAATCAAATGGATACAATGACACATATTTCTCTATATCAAATCCTGATCGATGATCAAATTCGCATGGAAAACCTACAAATGGTCTCGAGTGAATAGATGTGATTATTGTCTATTTTTGGAAAGCACCATGCAAAGAGTCTCCCATGCATGTTGATCAGTTTTCCTAGTTTAGGGTTAGCAATTAGGAAGCAAGGCAGCCCAAGTGGTGCCCTTGTTTATATATTTCATCTTTTTGATGTAAGCTAGGTTGGTTGGAAAATTTGGTAGACAACAACTATTGTATGTAATCTGAGTTTTGACCGAAATTTAATGCAAAGGTCCTGTAACTTGACAAAAAGATTCTAGTTGTAGTAGTTGGATGTATTATGTTCCTCTCTTTATGTATGTGCTTCCTATCATATTTTATTCATATCTTTTTATGTCTATTTCAGAATGAATTTTGGAACTTGCAGATTCATTGTACATCGCCCCTTGTTCGCACCACTTAGAAAAAATGTCTTCTTCTAAAGCTAACTCTGAATTCTCCCGCAATGATGCTCCGAACTACTTCTTGTATTTTCTCCTGCCACACATTATGGTTTTACACTGAAGGGTGTTGCTCGCCTAGCCTTATCCTCTCGAGTCTAGTCACTAAGTCATTTGTCCCGTCTTTTCCTCAGACTGATCCCATAGCCCAAGTCTTACTTTCCTACACCGATATAACTAGAACCCATTATATTATAGGTGTTAAATCTAGCCATTGTTTTCAAAGTCATATCCTGCACGAAGACCATGTCATTTTCGAGAGAGCCCTCTCTAGATATGAAAGCCTAGTTTTAGGTCTCAAAGTTGGTTGAAAAAGTTACCTTCGTCATCTATTTATCAGCCGAACATATTTGCAGAGTGATAACATTCTGGCGCCATTGTCGGGGATGAAGTTGAACATATTTTCCTTGGGAGAATGACAAATTTTGTAGTTTGACCCCTAAGGGTAAAAGAGGGACAAAAATCAATACTAGATGAAACCCTTACCCTAGTGACTCCAGTCCAAACAGACCAGTAGCTCCAAGTAGCACAATTCAGGAAACCTGGCTCCAAATATGATTTACACCAGATTGAATCATGACCCAAACCCCTCGGAGCCTATGTACAACCCTTAGAAGATCATGTGCAAGTCTATAGAGTGTGTGCCGGACCCGTTCTACTACCTGGGAAAAATCTGGTCCTTGCCCAAATATGGTGCACAGAGCATTGATGACCTTGAGTTTGACGCATTCTTTGAGCAAACTCTGTTCAGGTCAAAGTTAGAAACTAGTTTGGACAAGACTGTTTTCGACCCTAAAAAATTCCAAGCCCTAGTATCAGGTAATATCCCTCATAATCTGAATCCTCCTAGAGCTATGGCTTCCAGATTCGCTCCCCTCATCCTGCCTACCCAATTCCATGACTTTCCTCAAAATTATAGCTAGAGGATCAGGCTCTACGACGCTGAGGAAAATGTTTCCACTCAGAGGCACCTGGATTTATTTAATGATTTCATCGACCTGGAGGAGGTGGACTACGTAGATGAAAAAATGAGGATGTTTTCGCAAAGACTTTCGAGAGATGTAAGAAAATGGTTCAAATCCCTCCCAACCATGAGCATTCGAGACTTCGTCGCATTCGAGACGTCATTCCTAGATAAATGGGGAGACAAAAAAAACCCTTTGCAGTTGCTGACACAATACAATAACATGAAGAAAGCACCATAAGAGACAGTGCAGGAATTCTTAGCCCATTTTTGGAATGTGTACAACTCTATCCCTACAAAAGTCAAGCTACCCCCTGATGTTGCACAGTTGCAGTATGTTGATTCCTTCGACAATGATTTCTCCTTGTTGTTAAGAGAAAGAAGAACAATGAATCTATATGAAATAATGAGTAATGATGTTGAAGTTGAAGTAAACATGATGGCACCGAGAAAAATAAAACCAAGGTTCAACCAAGGTGACAAGACACCCCAGGGAGATGCACAACCATTGACATCATGGTACTTAGACAATAAATTTGACATGATGATGAATACCATGGAGAATTTTATGAAGCGAATGTCCATGGGAAACAAACCTGTTGCCTGAGAATAGAACGACCCACCTCCCAGAAATCAGAACCTCAGAAGGGTTCAAATCCCTCAGATCAAATAGAGAGAAAACTAAGAGAAAAGGGATCAAGGTGACCAACAAATGAGACCTCCTTTCCCTAACAACTATGCAGATGAGGATTTCGACTAGACATTCTACGACCAGATGCATTGATGCGATGACCAAAACCCATGCGTGTTCTTGACAAAGAGAGAGCATGATCGATATATGAGCAGAAACAAAGACTTCATGCCAGAGGTTGATGATGATATGATACTCGAAAAAAATGATGTTTCATCTTGGGAGACAAAAGTGTTCAGGAAAGGTTATCAATATGCTATCATGCAGTTCCAAAATAAGTACAACCTCTGGGGCAAAGACATGCCTATCGAGTCACAATAAACAAACCCCATAAGGAAGCCTCTGGTGGATACCCCTTCCACAAGATGACCAAGGTCAGATAGCGTGACTAAGGATGCGATAGAGAAAGATAAGTCAAAGGAGGAGGTCCCCAATAAATCTATGGAGACAGGACGAGAGGCAAGCGTAAAAGAGGTGGAGAAAACTTGTCCCCCTTTCAATTTTGAACATGATATGGACAAAAAAAAAATCTTTGTCCCGTTCAATGAACTTATTAGAAAGGGTGAGTATAGAGAACAAATCATTAAAATGTTGAAAATGGGGGGGACCCCCGATACTCAGAATATTCAAGACGATCACCCCACCATCCTTTTTGGTCCATGCATTGAAGAGACAAAAGATACCGAAGATGTCCCTCCTTTCTATGTCAACCTAAAGATCCATGACATGACCCTGCATAATTCCATGCTAGATTCTATCATGTCGCACAACCTCATGCCGAAGGTGATCATGGATTAACTAGGTTTGGATGTCACTAGGCTATACAAAGACCTTTTCTCCTTTGATTCGAGGAAAGTCAAGTGTTTAGGCCTTATCAAAGACCTAGTTGTATAGTTGGCTCAAATCCCCACTAAGAACATGGTCATGGATGTGGTCATCCCAGACATACCCCCAAAATTTGGCATGCTTCTCT
>SNQJ01S0067875.1:2466-15544 GCA_010110895.2 Picea sitchensis
CTCCTTTGTTCTTATCTCAACATCTTACAAAAATGGTTCATAACAGTATTACATAACGGATCAACTCATACATACTATGATGGAATACTACAAAAGTTGAACTAACACAAAAGTGAACCAACGTCTATATTATACCTACGTATATATATTTATATATATCGGCCTCTTCAACCATTTACAATGTATTACCAAAACCCTAACCCTACCAATGTTAGGTCTTCCTCCTATGCGCGCATGTTGTTCTTCCTCCATCTTTCGCTTTCCTTGTGCACACTTTCTTGCAAGCACGCATGTTCTTCTTCCTCCAGCTATTAATTTAGTTTTTGCATGCTTTCTTTCCCATGATAATTCTTCTTTCCACTTCAGCCTGGTGCCAACAGGCCCCCAAAATTGACATGTGACTCATCTTGAGTCACCTAATCCTTCTGAGCTTCTTCGATCTCCTTGGTGATCGTATGTAACGTTTCCTTGAGCTCTGTTGTTTTTGTCAGTGCCTGCACAATCTTCTCCTTGATGGTTCCCACTACCGGAACTACCAATTCGTCGCTCAACAATCCTGCACATTTTTCTTGGGTCTATACTATCTACTTTTTATCTCCTTCTGCCTGTGCGAGTAGTTCTGCTACTCGTTCCTATAGTGTCTCTATTTGAGACTGACGTTGTTGTTACTGTGTTTGCATAGTGATAAGTTCTGCCTGCATCTTATTCATCTAATGCATCCCTTTGACTCGTTATAAGATTGGTATGGTCTTGTGCCTATGTTTGAGTTCTTGGATCACTGCATTGATCCTTTCCTCTTCCTTTTCCTAGCGTTGGACCTGTGGATCCTCCTCCAACCTTGTTCAAAGTTGCATTTCTTTATCAAAAAATTCATCTATTGTACTAACCTGTTGTTCTATCTCCTGCATCTGTGTTGTTTCTTCCTACTTCCTTTTCTCCTTCACTACCGATGGAGTGGTTGGTGTGAACTATTCATGGATATTCTCGATCTCCTTCTGATACTGATCAATTTCCTGCACAATCTAGTGGATCTTTTCTGCTATGGGACTTCATTTCCCTGTGCGGTGCTTGGGTGTTTCTCAAAAATTCCGCCTACTCTTCGTTCCAGTTCGTTCCTGCGTTCTTTTTCCTCATGATTTTTGAGCTTGGCCTACTCACAAACTTTTTCCAACGCCTCCCACTTCTTTGTTTCTTGTTGTAGCTCGACTAAGTTTTTATGTGCAAGAGACTGTACCTCGTGGTCGATGCTAACCTGCAATTTGTGTAGTTCCCTTGATGGCATCTGCATCAAGACCAATTGGATATGGTCTAAATACTTCAAGGGTGTCTGCCCCACGATTTCATCCATGCACACCATGCTAGGTTTGATGTAGACCGTTGTGTTTGCATGTGGCATTGAGTGGACTGGGTCTTGTTCTTCTACCTCCACTCTTTCCTTGGTCTGTATTGTCGATGGATCTATGCCTCTGCTGCTGCTTGTTGTCTGTGCTTCCCCAAATTTCTTGAGGAACTGTCCCATTGCTGCCATCTCTTTTTGCAGTTTATCCCCGTGATGTGTTGCATGATCGAAATCTTCTGCTAGGAAATCCTAAACCATTCTGGCGATCATTTACCATTGTACTCTATGATCGTATAGTCTGGTGATGCTCATTGTGCCTTTGATTTCTTATGCGCATCTCCTACCTATGTGGTTGGTCTCTTACTTCCCCATGGATCCTGTGTGATGGGATTTGGAGTGTTCTCATGCGCTCCCTCAGCGTGCTTCTGCTATCCGTTGGTCGGTTGTGTAGTCTCTTTCTTCCCCTTATGGGTCCCTACCCATTTTGACCCTTCATCTTCCTAAGTCAGCTTTCTTTGGCCCATCCTTGGTTTCTTAGGCACTGGGATTTCTGAAGGCTTTGTTTCTACCTGCGCTTCCTTTCATTCTGCTATTATTTCCGGTACTTCCCGGGTAATCGTCAAGATCCTCCATTCATCAGGACATTCATTGATGACCATGTCGATATCACACTCTCTGATGCAGTTTTATCCCTTGACCAAGTTTTGAGGATCCTTGGTCATTTTTGACCATTTTGGGACTTCGACAGGCTGTCGAAGGCGAAGAACAAATTGAAGTGGTGATCACAGGATCTCGACTCGTTTTTAGGGCCTTTTTGTGTTTTGGGCTTATGTAATGGGTATGGGGATGTCATCCCATGGGTTTACCCATTCTTAGGCCTATTTTGTAATGTATAAATAAGTATCTAGGTGATGTAAGAAGATGCTAGAGTGCTAAGTGCTAAGTGGTAATTTCTTTGTGCATACTGTGTGAGGCTTGCAGAGCTAAGTGCAAGTGATTGTAAGAGACTGTGGAATGCTATGTGCTATAACTCAAGGAAGGAGGATCTAGTGAGGTGCACAGATCTCATGTCCTCTACAGAGTTGATTTGGAGGATTTGTGCATGTAAGAAGATTGAAAGAAGCTAATAAAGAAGATGAAGATTTGGTCGACGTAGCCCTAGGGTGGGGGTGAACCGCGTATATTATGTGTTGTGAATTCTTTGTGCTTCTTGGTTGTTCTTTTGTTTATGTGACTCAATTATTAGTGTGATGTTAGATGATAGATGAATCTGATATGATGGTTTTGTGACGAATAATGTGACTGAATGCTAGATCTAATTTATGATGGTACGTTTAGGGCTTGAGTCTATTGAATCTATGTGAATACTGTGTTGATCTGTTTTTAGGGTTTAGTTCTGCTATAAACTAAGACTAAATATTGGTGAATCATAATTTCTAAGTTCTATGTTAAGGTGTTACAATCACAGATATGTATCCCAGCTAAGTTTGTAGACACTGGAGTCCTGCAACCACCCCTGCCTCTACCTCAGGTGAGACTTCACATGCTTCGCAGTTGTTTCCGAAAGGGTTGGTAATTAGTGTTTTTTGGTGTGTTGTTGTAGCGTTGAACCCTAGGTATACCCCTGTGCTAGCAAATGGTTCCATTGCTGGGATTGAAACTATGATTGCTGGGAACTGAGGAAGAAAAAGTTATTTTCGAAGATCTGACCTGAAACTGTGAAAGCTCCATGTGTAGATCTGTTTCCCTGGGATGCAGTATCTACTTGTATTGTGAAGCTCTGTGCTAAGAAGAGAAGTCCGATATGAAGAAAAAAAGGTAATATCTAAACGCTTTGTGCTCTGAAAGATGTAAGAATAGTGAAAGTTTTTAGATCTGGAAGCTTTGTGCTCTGAGAAAAGTAAGATAAGTGGAAATTTTTGTTTCAAGAATATGGATCTAGGTATGTTTGGTGAATTTTGTCCTAGCCTGAAAACTAGGGCACAACTAGATGAAAGAAGATTTGATATGACTAGATCCAATAAGAATAGTGAAAGATATGTTATTTCTATGCATAGAAAAAATGTTTGGACTAACAAATGGATGCAGGATCCTAGATTTTTTTTTTTTTCAGGTTAGCTACCATGATCCTAGTGCGCAGTACAAGAAAGGATGGGGCTCATTTAAGAGAAAGAGAGGATTAACTCTTTTTTACAGTTGCAGAAGATCGGGACATCTTTCTAAGGAATGCCCTGGTAGAATACCCAATTGTCTTTGTTGTAAAGCTATGGATCATGAATTTTTGGATTTCACTAGAATGATTGCTAAGGTTGAAAGAATGAATATGAGACAAGAAAACCCTGAGGAAGATCAAGAAACTGAGACCATGGTAGAACACCAGAAAGAATCAGAAATTGTACTATTGCAAATGAAAGAAACCCTGAAAGATCACAGAAGCATCAACTTACTAGAGATCTTCAAAGAAAAATAATGCATAGAAACAAGAATAGAAGACTTTGACATTGACTAAATTCTAGATGGTGAAACACAGGTGAATATCATGATAGAAAGAACTTGGGAAATATTAGGAAAGTCTGCTATGATTCCTTCATTGGGAGGAATAGGATTATTTAGAGCAAAGATGATAACCTTATGTGGAAGACTTACCAAGATATCTATGAGTGGTCATGGAACCTTGACAGAAAAATATTTTGAGGTTGTTAAATTTATTGAGAATAATGCCCCATTTGCTATGTTACTAGGAAAACCTTGGATCGAAAAGGATCAATCCAAAAGGAAATAAGAGGAAGTATTAGAGTAGAAGAAGCAAGAATTAAAAGATTTCATGACTGGGAGGATCGCACATTTGATTGAAGAACAGGAGAACAGGTCGAAGTTATTTAGAACCCAAAACTTGGATGTCAAAGTTGAAAGGACACACGAGGACTTGAGACACCTATCTATACAAGAAAGTAGAGCACCTACACCAGACATAGAAGAAGTATTGCCCCTGAACCCTAGTAAATATCATCAACAGTGTGGAGTTACTATTTACAGATAAGATCAGAATCAAAATGGAAAGAGGAATATCAAGAAGAAGATCACTGGGATGAATGCTAGAAAGATCAATAATAAGAAAGAAGAGATAGAAAAGTTACAGAAAGTTCCAAAAGGAAGGATTCTAGAATTTGAACTTCGTCGGGATATCAGTGCAACATAGCATGGCACTTCGCCATAGTGAAGCAATATGACCGTTGGAGGCATTATAATCATTAGCCTGATGACCCGAATGGTTAGAACAACAGTTACGACCAGAAAGATCACCATCATACCATTAGGACTGTGTCGTAACAGACATAACTGAATTAATGAAGGATTCTCGCCCGTTGGAAAGATCCGTTACCTAGTTGTCTACTTATTCCATCGAGCCTTGCATCGAGAACAATTTTTCCACCCATGATTATCTGAGCTCACCGATTAGTTGATTTTGCGCAGTGATCATCGAGCTATCGCCATCCGTCTCGTTGCATCAAGTAGTTTCTGTTCAACCCGATATAGTCAGCTATGAGGGTGTATGTCCAAAGAACTTAGCTCAACTGAAGAGTCTATAAATGAGATACGCATTGACCTCATGACTGAAAGAGTAATGTCTGTAGGCATACAAGCTTCATCAATGAGAGGAGTGCAAGCCTCCCCGTCGACTGCTCACGGATCCGGACCATCCCGAGCTGCGACTGAGAAAATAACCAAGCATAGATATGACTTGGAAAATGTGAAGTTATTATTGTCCATCCTACCTGAGTACATACCACCCTTGGCCTGTGTAGTGAGTCGCGACAGTGTCTCGAGGGACTTTGACTACACTGTCATCACTGCGTATCTCTCGAAGGGGATATGTGCATTCAGACCACAGCTAGAAAGGATTCCAACCTTGAATATTAGCGACTATAACCTGGGATACCATAAGATATATGGAATGCTCGCACCTCACAAATATATGACCAAGACGAAGGGAAAGAAGACAAAGATAATCCCTCAGTTGTGGACCATGAACCTCACGTAGTCCACCCTTTTGAATGTAATGAATATTCCACATTTCGGAAGGCATCGAGAGGTTAACGCCTATGTTAAGCTCCTGCTTTCATGCTTCCATGGTGGCTATCTATGGTTGGATAGACATATCACTGTCGATTTGGCGTTGATCCATAGGATTACCAGACTAAGCATGTAGGGACCAGACCCACAAGACGTCTACCCAGGAAAAGTTGCAGACCGCGCCTTGGCACAGACGATTAAAGAAACATACGACGATGTTGAGAAGGGGACGCAAGGCTACAAGGTAGCCTCCATCAATAATGGCACAGTGCGCCTAGCATGCCAAATAATTGTAGGAAATCTAGTAAGAAATAACATACCCATGCAGGTTACAGGGTTTGTCATTGACCTCACTGGGAAATGCGTGGAAGGCATACAGATGAACTGGGTGAAGTACCTAGTTAACCAACTTGAATGGGATTGTCACGAAGCTCAAGATCAGGGCTATGAGTTTCACTTCAGATGGCTTTTGATCCTCATCGCATTTACTGCTTACGAGGTGTCAAAAGGTGTGACCTTCTCTAAGATCGAGCCATTGGAGCCACTTGCTATGAAGTTCACCACACTATGGTACTCGAGCAATATGGGAAAGTAGTGGAAGTCAAACTTAGTATTTCATACCTACTACCTGTAGCTTAGGAGATCTATTGAGTCCTTCCCCCGTATGATGCCAAACCCCCTAGACAGGTTCAGGTATCTTATGAAATTCTACACAGATAGGCATTTTATCTACATTACTGTGCATGTCGATGAAAGAAAATAATATCTTTAGTACTACTACAAGATCACCACAGAGGACCTGGAAGAAATCATTAAAGACTAGCCTTCATAACTCCTTATCCCTGCTGACCCCGCAGAGTTGTCTAAACCGGACCTCATTGGAAACGTGGTGGTTACTCGTGAAGAGTATGATGCCCCAAGAAGTAGCAGGAAGAAGAAGAAGCAAGATGTACATGAAGTACACAACGCATCAGAAGAGACCACATCCGAGTCACCTAGCGGAGGAGGTGATGACGAAGTTAAAAAAGAGGGAAAAGAACAAGCAGAAGATAAGAAAGGTGAAGTAACACTGCCACAGAACCCCCCCGATGACATTGATCCATCTAAAAAAAGAAAGGTTTCCCCCATGAAACCTTCCTTGCAGAAGAAGTCCAAATCCAATAAGCCAAAGATCCAGAATGTACTCATGGTCAATGACTTCAACTTCATTATTTCAGCTATAGGAGATGCCTCAGAAGATATTTTGCAAAGAAGAAAAGAAAAATAAGAATCCATGTACAATAGAATTGAAGCATAACTAAGAGGTGTACAACAAGCCCTTTATTCAAGTCACACAGTGTGCACTGCGCCCCTGCCCTCAGAAGAACCATAGTTGGGAGATGAGCCTGCTCAACTCTGCAGACTGGCTGATGTGACGGAAACTCGCCTTCATCGAGCACAAGCTGAGAAAGAACAGATCACAGCGGCCCTGAAACAAGCACAGGAGGAAGTTATTGAGCAATGAAGGATTGCGCAACAGAAGAAGGAATCCCTTGAAGGGAAGTTCGAATAAGAGAGAGTGTATATCCAACAGAAGAAATAAAATCTACTCACAGAGCAGGTCAGAGTAAAAGAAGCAGTCAACAGAGCACTTCACTTTGTGACAGGCTTGGAGTAGAAGGAGGAAGAACCAGTAGAACACCAAGTAGCACAACTCACAGAACTAATCCAACAACTTCAATAGAAAATCATAGATATGGAGCTAAGAACAGTGCTCAGTACTCTGAAAGATGTGCGAGATAAAAGAGAAGGGACTTCTCAAGGCATAGTTGAAAGAATCAAGGGCCTCACCATGGAATGTAAATAGCTGAGTGATTGCAATGCCCAAACTTATGAGAAACTTACTGAGGATCCTGAATTGAAGGCAATGGAGTCACAGCTTCAGGAAGCGAAGCAGCAAGAATAAACAGTACAGGGGCATTTGAATCCCCTGTTAGCCATTGAGAGGATGAAGCAATCCTAAGAACAATGCACTGCCAGCAGCAGGTCCACACCATTCAGAGTAGAGTCATGGAAGTAAATCAGAGGCTCCAACCAATACATGACGAGGCTTACCAAATGTTCACAGAGATCGAAGATCGAGGAGCAGAACTGGAGCAAGTCATCACTGTAGTTGAACAACTCTTAGAGGGACCTATAAACAAAGTAGTAATCCAAGAGTTCACTGAGCAAGTGGTCCTGACACAGCAACAGGTTGAAGCAGCTCAAGCCAAAATCGAGGCTTTTGAGGTAGAATAACCCAAATCAGAGTGACTTGGGACGAGTCATAGGTGAGTGTTGGGGGCTTGTTGTCCCTTGACCAATTTTTGAGGATCCTTGGTCATTTTTTACCATTTTGGGACTTCAACAGGTTGTCGAAGGTGGAGCGAAAATCAAAGTGGAGATCACGGGATCTTGACCCCTTTTTAGGGCCTTTTTGGGTTATAGGATTATGTAATGGGTATGGGGATGTCGACCCATGGGTTTACCCGTTCTTAGGCCTATTTTGTAATGTACAAATAAGTATCTAGGCGATGTAAGAATAGGCCAGAGTGCTAAGTGCTAAGTGGTAATTGCTTTGTGCATATTGTGTGAGGCTTGCAGAGCTAAGTGCAAGTGATTGTAAGAGACTGTGGAATGCTTTGTGCTATAACTCAAGGAAGGAGGATCTAGTGAGGTGCACAGATATCCTGTCCTCTGTGCAGTTGATTTTGAGGCTTTGGGCATGTAAGAATATTGAAATAAGCTAATAAAGAAGACGAAGAGTTGGTGGACATAGCCCCAGGGTGGGGGTGAACCATGTATATCCTGTGTTGTGAATGCTTTGTGCTTCTTGGTTTCTCTTCTGTTTATGTGATTCAATTCTTAATGCGATGTTAGATGATAGATGAATTTGATATGATAGTTTTGTGCTGAATAATGTGAATGAATGCTAGATCTGATTTATGCTGGTATGTTTAGGGCTTGAGTCTATTGAATCTATGTGAATACTGCATTGATATGGTGTTAGGGTTTAACTGCGCTCTAAACTAAGACTAAATATTGATGAATCATAATTACTAAGTGCTCTATTAAGGTGTTACAATCACATATCTGTGTCCCATCTAAGGTTGTAGACACTGGAGTTCTGCAACCACCCCTGCCTCTACCTCGGGTCAGACTTCATCTGCTTCGTAGGTGTTGCTAAAAGGGAAAGTAGTTAGGGTTTTGTTGGTGCATTTTTATAGTGTTGAACCCTAGGTCTGCCCCTATGCCAACATGCAGTAGTGCATCTTTAGCCACTGTTTATCTGGATTCTGCCTTGGTTGTATCCACATTGTTTGGCGTGTGGCCCGGAAGTTAGCGATGTCCGCATATTGCATGACAGCCTCTGGTTTTATTCTCCATGATCATATGATAGCTTCCTATATATACCATAGGCATGCTTCGAATATGATTCCATTCTCCCTCTTATGTCTGGCTTGTGGCCCAGATCTCAGTAATAGGTATCTCACTCCCGCTAGTTGTGGTCTGGTACAAAAAATTACATACCCTGGTTCTCACCATCCCATGAAGGCTATTAGGGTAATCAGCCATGAGAAATGGAACTTTGTTCCTAGGTCCTGTGCACCCTTGCAGTCCTCTTAAAATAAGTTCAATAGATATGGCACCCATCTCATAGAGGTGCCTTCTGTGCACTGAGCTGCAATTGCAATGACTCCTGCTGGTACTTCATCTTTGTGGCATTTTCTGAGAAACTTGCAAGTTAAGATATTTGCGCCCAATTGTGTAACTACGTTTTTGATTCATTTGATCATGATGCCCCTCGTTCCCATGGAGGTGCCATATTTCTTCTTCATTTATTCTACCCACTCTTTCTACTTGGATTTGTCGTCCAGAATCAACACAGGATCCATACCCCGAATTGGTAATCTTGTTATTTGCGCAATAAGATCAATGGTTATGGGGATGGGTTTGTCCAACCATATATCCCCTCCATGTGTGATTGCTAATAGATGCTTGATGCATTTTGTCACATAATGGCCTCTGCCAAAATGTGGTAGCTTTAGCAAACCTAAGATTCCTGTACTGTCCAGCTCAACTGCCCACTGGTGTGGCTTGTTGATCATTTCTCCAAGTCGGGTTACACCTATGCTCTATATAAAGACCCACTGCACAAGTTACGGGAACTTGTTTTCATCTAATATGTCATGGTCAGAATAATTGAGCTTCCCAACATGACCCAGTAGTTCTGGTTCTACCTGTATTCCAGCTCGTATGCGTGGTAGAACAATTTTTGCTGTAGGTTTCTTGTGGGCTGAGCTCGGTATTTGAACTCTGTCTTCCTACTGCAGTGGCTAGTTTGAAGTTCCAACAAATTTCAATTGTTCCTCCATCAAAAATTTTGGACAAGCAAAGGCATCTGCAGTGGTCTCCTCTACTTTTTTATCTGAGATGGTTGTTTGCGACTCGTTTGGTTGCACTGTTGCTTCCATATTTTGTGTCATTCTGTTAAATTCTAGGGCTACTTCAGTGCTTTCTAGTTGCACTTCCTATTGGGTTTCTACTTCCTTGTTCTGAGGCGCTTGCACTGCTACTAGCATATCCACTTTCATATCCTCCTCTTGTGGATACTGAATCTCTTCCAGTATCGGTGTAGGTTTCACCGGTAGCATCTCTGGAGATGGGATCTCGTCGATGTCGATGATCTCCGATTGCTATTGTTCGTTCTCTTCCAGTGGTCCTCGTGACCTAGTTTGAACCCTTGTTATTATGGTTGTCTGGCCTACTTCTTCTGGCTTCGTTGGTGCCATAGTGGTGAATTTCAAACATTTGTTGAGTTTGAATAACTTTGGTGAGCTCTGTCGTTTCTCTCTATTCATTCTAGCTGCTATTACTATCTCTCTTTTTTCCTTTCGTGAATAGACCAGTTTCTCCTGTGGTCTTGTGTTGTATGGGCTTGTGATGAAGCTTGTCAAGGACGCTTCCTCCATTATGTGTTTAATGCATAAGAATTGTGGGTTCAATGCATCTATGGCGGTTTCATACTTTCCATTACGTTTTCATTGTTATCTCCCATTGGCATGTTTAATGTGATGTCCCATCAGTCCTTGTCGTGCTTTAATTCTGCCTAGTGTTATCCTGTCATACTGCTTTTGCTGATTTTCCTTTTTCTGCTTGGTTCCCTTTGTATATGACCATTGTCCTTACCTTTTTTGAATTCATGTATCGAAAGTCATATGGCCTTTCTATCTCTGGCATGTTGTGTGATTTTTAGTCGTGTTTCTTTTGTGTTCCCTTTTTTTTTGTTTCTTATACTATGCGGTGGGTGGTCAAGTATCCTTATACAGCTTCAGTCGAATCCCATTGATCATTCCTCCAAGGTATTCTCCTGATAAATATATTAACTGTATAGATCCTCCATCTGTTATCATCAATAAGGTCAACCTTGTCCTTAAGTTTAGTTAAAGAATTATGGAAAATATTTTTCATGGAACATCTAGGACATCAACCTTACTAGATTCCTTATTGACAACATTCTAGAACACAAACTATTCAACCTTCTACTGAGCTTTCAAGATTTCGTTCTCTGATTGTAATGAAATGAATTATTGATGAAGTTTTTCAACATCTTTCTTCTCACAAAGTTCCTGCAATCTTCGACCCATTTTCAAATATACTGCCAGTCTAAGACTGCATCAACAATGTAAATAATGTTATAGAAAAAAATGCAAGGTTTTAAAATGTCCACATGTAATAAGTCAATAAATGAGCTCAAAGAGAAGTATCAAAAATGTCTTTATATCTGTAAGTGGACTAGCTCAACAAGATGATAAATATGTGGTATTATATATATATATCTTTAATAAGGCATACTCATCATTGATCTAAGGAAACTAAGACACCAAACCCAAAGGGAATGGATCAACCCTGAAGAGAAATTTGAGGATAGGAGTGAGGTGACCTCAAAGAAAAATCATTATTGAAAATGGTGGCATGAAAAGGAAAATGGAAAATTGATCTTCTCCATACAATATTCAGGTATTCTATCTCTAATAAACAATTGAACCAACAAACATAAATGCAAGCGAACCACAAAACAAAATGTTGAAATGAGACATAGGTTTGTCGAATTGGTTGTTGGAATTGTTGGTTGGATCTTCCTCAAATATATTTAGGGATCAATCCATGAAAGGAACCCTTCCACCATTCAACAACAATACTTGATTTGGCTACACACATCTAGTTACAAAATGAAAGGATAGACGGTTGAGCTACCTGTTGACGTGAAGCTTCAGTCGAATATTCCTTGCTTGGTCATGTAGGTTATGACCCAAGGGGGGGCATATATATGGATACATGTATATGATATGACCCCAATGGGGGGAATATATGGGGCTAAATGTACTTGTAATGTGTAAGTATATATGTAATAGGGTCGACCTAGTAGTAAATGGGCCTCATATTCAAGTGGGATGAACTATATATAAGAGATCATGTATTCGTTATTGGACATGTAAATTGTGAAGTATGAATGGTATTTGGTTATTTGGATGGGGTTTCCCTATTATTTAAGGAGTTATTGTGTAGCTTATATATATTGGAGTTATGCTTGATGCTCAAATTCTATACATGGTGTGTAATTATATTATTATATGGTATTTTAAGCATTTGGATCATTACATTTGGTATCGAAGCATCGATCCTAGTATTTTTATTCCTCAATAAAAACATTTTGGAATTTTCTCTATAATGTTTTCTCAAAGCCACTTTAGAAGTCACAACCTAGTATGTTTTGATAAGAGTTATGATAGTTCCTTTGGTACCAATTTCAGATTTAAGGTAATTGTACTGTTGGATATACACCCTATGGAAGACAAGGTATCTGACTGGTCCTATTAACTAGTCGCAAATAGGTGTTCCAGGAAAAATAATGATATATTATTAAGAGAGGATCAAAATTGAGTGAGACCACTTGCATTGGATAGTGGATAGTATTTAGTATATCTGGTACAATTTTCAGAATTGTATATCAATTATTGTGCTCAGGGAACATTGTACAACTGAGATCTCCTAGAAAGGATAAAAATAAGCAAGGTGTGGGGAAGTTACCATAACTTCCACTTTTCACATCCAATTTTGGTAAGACCCATGGAATTTTTTTATATCCCTAAAATTCCCTTCCTATGCATACATGGAATTGGCATTCCTACTTGCATAACTTGCCAAAATTCCCTATCTATGCATACTAGCTTCCCATGCCCTATCAGTCTGCGTAGTTTTTTTATTTTTTGAAAAGTCTTAGAGGTGTATGCACCCTATTTTGGGTCATCACGTGTACATACGTTGTCTACACAGTAGACAACCTACGTACATACGTAGGATGCTGATGCAACAACCTACATCTCTGTGTCTTGAAAGTGTTTTTTGACAAAGAGAGGTATGTCTCTTTCCTGATAGAAGTTTAGAGTTCTCAGGACGTTCTTGAATGCCTCAGAGTCTCTGTCTTTGACCATAGCTTGGGTTAAAGTTTTGGTTAACTTGTTCCTTAGTTTTCTTTTGTTTTTCCTAAAGGTTTGGAGTGATCTGTCAAGTTTTAGATCCTCCTCTTGGTTTCTTGGTTGAATCCTTGCATTTACGCAATTGGCTTAGGGTCTTTATCAATCT
>SNQJ01S0067875.1:15647-34043 GCA_010110895.2 Picea sitchensis
CAATCAACAATAGTTTTCTCTTCTATCAAACCAGTATGAGCTCCACCTACAACAAACAAAACTTTTTTTGCTGCAAAAAGGTCAGGACTCATGTGTGAGTAGGAAGATAACAACAACATCATATCCAAGACGTTTTCTTGGTGACTTAATCTCAAGTGTAATAGGAACAACAATACCCTATCCATTCTTCCCAATTCATCCTATGGTATATCCCATCTTACTAATCATTCAAGACCTAATACCTATAATGTGATTCTCAAAACTATGATAAATAACATTTTTATTAATGCACATATCAACAATATCTTACTTACAAAGAGCATAAGGGGGTGAAGAAGTAATAGGTGATCCCTGTTGCTCAACGAAATTCAATATTCTTCTCAACATTCTGCAGTCAGTGAACATATTCTTCAAGGTTTTGTTTGCAATCATGCAAGAAATGAATAATCTCACTCTTCTCAGTCAACTGGAGTATAAATTCATCATAGTCTTCTTTCAAATCCTGATATTCATCAAACATGTAGTTGTTATCATCTTGAAAAGGAGCAATTTCTTCATGAATCTCATCAACAGAGGCCTGTAAATGGGAAAATTCACTACTCAGTTAGGAATTGGTATCTTCCAGAACACAAATGGTATTCTTCAAGTCATCATTTTTTGTCTAAGAAAGGGCTTTCAATTCTTTCTCTATATCATCAATAAGGTCAACTTTCTCCTTAAGTTCAGCTAAAGAATTATGGAAAATATTTTTCATGGAACATCTAGGACATCAACCTTACTAGATTCCTTATTGACAACATTCTGGAACACAAACTATTCAACCTTTGTCTGAGTTTTCAATATTTTGTTCTTTGATTGTAATGAAATGAATTATTGATGAAGTTTTTCAACATCTTTCTTCTCACAAAGTTCCTGCAATCTTCGACTCATTTTCAAATATACTGTCAGTCTAAGACTGTGTCAACAATGTAAATAATGTTATAGAAAACAATGCAAGGTTTTAAAATGTCCACATGTAATAAGTCAATAAATGAGCTCAAACAGAAGTATCAAAAATGTCTTTATATCTGTAAGTGGACTAGCTCAACAAGATGATAAATATGTGGTATTTTAAACAATCGATCAATGTTTCCAACAATGCTCAAATAAATAAATAAATATATACCCAGAAAAATATCTTTAATAAGGAATACTCATCATCGATCTAAGGAAATTAAGACACCAAACACAAAGGGGATGGATCATCCCTGAAGAGAAATTTGACGATAGGAGTGAGGTGACCTCAAAGAAAAATCATTATTGAAAATGGTGGCATGAAAAGGAAAATGGAAAATTGATCTTCCCCATACGATATTCATGTATTCTATCTCTAATAAACAATCGACCCAACAAACATAAATACAATCGAGCCACAAAACAAAATGTTGAAATGAGACATAGGTTTGTCGAATTGGTTGTTGGAATCCTTGGTTGGATCTTCCTCAAATATATTTAGGGATCAACCCATGAAAGGAACCCTTCCACCATTCAACAACAATACTTGATTTGGCTACACACATCTAGTTACAAAATGAAAGGATAGACAGTTGTGCTACCAATCGACGTGAAGCTTCAGTCGAATCTTCCTGGTCGTGTAGGCTATTATGACCCAAGGGGGGGCATATATATGGATAAATGTATATGATATTACCCCAATGGGGGGAATATATGGGCCTAAATGTACTTGTAATGTGTAAATATATATGTAATAGGGTCGAACTAGTAGTAAATGGGCCTCATCTTCAAGTGGGATCAACTATATATAAGAGATCATGCGTTCATTATTGGACATGTAAATTGTGAAGTATGAGTGCTATTTGGTTATTTGGATGGGGTTCCCCTATTCTTTAAGGAGTTATTGTGTAGCTTGTATATATTGGAGTTATTCTTGATGCTCAAATTCTATACATGTTGTGTAATTATATTATTATATGGTATTTTAAGCATTTGGATCATTACATTTGGTATCAAAGCATTGATCCTAGTGTTTTTCTTGTTCAATAAAGACATTTTGGATTTTTCTCTATAATGTTTTCTCAAAGCCACTTCAGAAGTTAGAACTTGGAATTTTTTGATAAGAGTTATGATAGTTCCTTTGGTACCAATTTCAGATTCTGGGTCATTGTACTATTGGATATACACCCTATGGAAGATAGGGTATCTGACTGGTCCTATTAACTAGTCACAAATAGGTGTTCCAGGAAAAATAGTCATATATTATTAAGAGAGGATCAAAATTGAGTGAGACCACTTGCATTGGATAGTGGATGTTTATCTAGTACAATTTTCAGAATTGTATATCAATTATTGTGCTCAGGGAACATTGTACAACTAATCTCTCCTAGAAAGGATAAAAATAAGCAAGGTGTGGGGAAGTTACCATAACTTCCACTTTGCACATCCAATTTTGGTCAAACCTATGGAATTTTGTTATATCCCTAAAATTCCCTACCTATGCATACATGGAATTGGCATTCCTACTTGCATAATTTGCCAATTCTTTGTTGAGGAACTCTATTTAAAAAACCATTTTTTAGAGCATGTATGCACTGTGTTGCACTACTACCCGCATACATACAGTTTCTTCATGATATAGAGTCCGCGTACATACACTTTCTACATACTAAACAATCTGCATATACCTCCAAAAGTTGCAAAAATTAAAAAGTTGTAAGGAATTCGATGGAAATTACGGGCTATTGGAGATTTCCCAATGAATTCACCTGTCATATCCCATCCCACAACCAAGAAACTATCCCTTTTTCATATAAAAGGAGGTTTTTGGATCTCATTCCATAATCAACCATTAGAACGGTGAAACTCTTCCCAAATTCCCTTTCCTTCCTTGCCCAAGTATTTGCATCCTTTTGTGAGTTATTGCCTCAACATTCCCTCTATAGCCCTTTTCTCCCCTACAATACATTCCCTTCCCTTGAGGTGATCAGTAGATTGTGAGAAGAGGCTTTTGGAAGGTGCACTTGGAGAATTGTCAAGAGGAGCCCGGACTAGGTTTGCAGAGTGTTGGTCTGCAAAGGTTGTAAGCTTCAATCTTTGTTTATTGAATAAAATAATATATTTTCCCTGTCCCAAATGATGGTTTTTATGTCTTTTCTTTGATTGATACATAACAATTTATATCTAACCCTAATTGATGAATAGAAATAGTGTGCTTGTAGCCTTGTTTTCCTAGTTGTGGATGTAGGTCAACTTTGGGAGGAGACTTGCAACCTTGGGAGCTACATAGATTTAGAATATCAACATCAAACGTTGGATAAAAGGTACAATTTCCGACTTACTCTTTCACTGCTTTTTGTTCATCTATTTTGGAATGTTTGGGGTAGTGTAGAAATTAGATTTACTTTAAGGGATTCATTTTCTCTGTCTATACTTAGAACCCTAGTATATTTATAGGGGGATTTTCCTGCTAGTAGAATTGGCAACTGCACTGGGGAGTCTCTCTAGGATTTTAGAGGGAGGT
Organism: Picea sitchensis; assembly: GCA_010110895.2. Taxonomy (NCBI): domain Eukaryota; kingdom Viridiplantae; phylum Streptophyta; class Pinopsida; order Pinales; family Pinaceae; genus Picea; species Picea sitchensis. The sequence goes on from SNQJ01S0067875.1 coordinate 19,165, forward strand.
TTTTTGGGTTTTTAATTGGATTCTTGATTGCATTTTAAGTTTCAGTCAAGTTCATTGAGTCTTTTAAGGTTTCCTAGTCACCTGCAAGGTGCATACCATCTTTCCATGCCCTGTTAGTCTGCCTAGTCCTTTTATTTTTTGAAACGTTTTAGAGGTGTACRCGCCCTATTTTGGGTCATCACGTGTACATATGTGCTCTGCATAGTAGACAACCCACATACATACATAGGCTATTGATGAAACAACCTACGTCTCTGTGTATTGAAAGAGKTTTTTGACAAAGAGAGGTATGCCTCTTTCCAGATAGAATTTTAGACTTCTCAGGACGTTMTTGAACCTGTCAGAGTCTCTATCTTTGACCATAGCTTGGGTTAAAGTTTCGGTTAACTTGTTACTTAGTTTTCTTTTGTTTTCCCTAAAGKTTTGGAGTGAATTGTCAAGMTTTAGATCCTCCTCTTGGTTTCTTGGTCGAATCCTTGCATTTACGCAATTGGCTTAGGGTCTTTATCAATATTTTTTTCAATTTTCTCTTCATCCCTCTTTATTTCTTTGAAAAACAAAAAAAAAAATCACTTCAGTTTATCTTATTAAATCAGTTCAAAAAATCAAGATTTTTTTTTTCTTGCATTTAGTTTGGCAAAGTAGTCAAGGTTGTTGTTTGCAGAAGAAAAATAGTCTTTGTTTCAAAGTTCTTTTTAAATTCCTGAAACACAAGTAGTTTTTCTTAGTCAAACAAAAGAACTTTTTAGGAAATTTTTAATTACGAGATCTTGAAACATTGTTTAGAAAAGTTGAATTTTACAAAGAGTTTTACAAGCTTTTATTTAAGTCCGAAGTATTATTTTGCTTTCAAATGCTTTAGATTTCTCTTCCTTATTCATATCTTCATAACACCATCAGTTGCATGACCACACCCTTTGCATAAATCAAGCCTTAAAATTAACTCTTAACCTAAAATATATTAGACTTTCTGTTTGTAGGGTTCACCCACTAGTTTAGGCTTTTAGGGCCTTGAATTAGGTGTGAAGAGGATATTCTTCAAGGCCATTTAAAAAAAAACATTGGATTCTGAGATAGGGAGTGTCTTAATTCCAATGTCGTAAGAGTTAGTCGAAACCCCCCTCTAACACATGGGATAAACACGAGGTCGCATGAGGAAAGGCAGAAGAGATAACCCCTCCAAAGCCAAACTAAATGTAGTGGGGATTATATATTGATTATATTTCTCGAGAACAATACCGATCACAGTTTCTTGTGGAGCTTTGTCGACCTCGAATCCGTTCGAGATCCTCAGTTGTCTTCTAGACAAATTTATTTTAGCACCCTTGAAGGGATTCAGATTTGTTATCCTACTCATTATGATCTACCTGAATGTCGATTGTACCCACTTGGTGACTGACTACGAGTTGGAAACCTAGTTGCCCATATTTTACGGACTTACATAGGTGACTGCGGGGGTATATCATGGTACCTAGGGTGAACGTCGGATCATGCTTCACAGAGTATACCTAGAGGGTGCATCCATTTTCAAGTTGCACTTGCACCAGTTAGTTTCTCTAGTGTCGATTGGTGTAACCATCCTTCCCACTAGTTAGTCGATTGCTTTATTTATAATTAGGGAAATTTTAGTGTGTTCTTTGTGTTCTATGCTAGTCAACCCTTATTGTGTCGGTTGATAATTTTACAAAGTAGAATATCAACAGCTCCATCGCTCACGAAGAATTCATGGCCTGTCATCGGTTACTTTGGATCCACCTCTGCCACCATTGAGGATAAGACTTGATCAATAAGGATCGTTCGAATAGACTAGGCTGCAGGAAACTGTGCCCGATCCTTCTCTGAGGGGAGACTTTATGGAACTGGAGCAATCCATAATTTATGATCTTGATACATAAGGTTTCATGCCAGCAAATCCTCTGATTAACGACTTGTCGACATCAATATTAATTCATATTGTCCCTCCCGAGGTGACATCTTCCGAGTGCCATTTAGTTCAATGAGTGTAAATGGAAGTGAATGTTTCTATTTCATCTGGGAGTCCCCGTACTCCCATTACTGCTACTACTGGAGGGGGAATCCTACCTCCTCCCCCACCTTTTCCAGTCAGGACCTCAGTTGTCCTGACTCCCATGACTTCGAGTAGTGGTCTGATACCTTTAACGACTTCGACCATTGTTCCATTTAATCAAAATGCAACGAGGGCTCCCTTCTCATATGGGATTCCTGGATTTGATATGAATTCGGTTCTTACTTATTGTACCGTATAGATCATGCATCTAGGGGAAGGGATCTCCAACACTCCCTTGTAAGGGTCAACCATAGGGACTACTGCCCCTTTTAATGTTATTCCTTATGGTGGGGGTCATATACCTCCTTTGTCCCCTTCAATTGTCGAGGCTTTTTAGCAGCCAATTAGGGATAATGGTAATTATATCTTGTTTGGTGGAGGTAGTTTAGGAAATTTATCTTATACATCGTCGGTGGGATCTATGTCGTTCTCTTTGTTTGGTGTGTTTGGGAACAATGATTTTTCTTCAGCCACTTTCTCAACTAAGGGAAACCCCATCTTTGGTCAACAAAACCCGATGCAAGGTACCATTCCTTCACAGGGAACGAAGATTGGAGTATACTCCACACATGGTATTTGGAATCCTTAGCAGGGTTTGTTTCCCTCACAAGCAATGTCAGTAGAGGGTAACCCCTTCCATGCTCAATGGAACCCCGGGAAAGGCTCTGTACCTATTCCATGTGGGTCGTTTGGGGGCATCCCCTACCAAGTTCCTTGGAATGCAACACATATAGAAATACCTGCGCAGGCTATGTCTTCCAATTTCTGGAGTCATCCGATGACACCTCAATAGATGCAATTTCCTTTTGCCAGTCAAGGCCATGATTTCTACCAAAACCCTGGCCAACAATACAACTTTTCCTGGAAATCTAGTGCTAGTCAAAATCCAAGGCCCTCTTTTCCTATAAATAATTCACAACTAAAATTACCCTTTCTGGCAACCCTGCATTTGCCAGAATTGTCAATATTATAGAATGATCTGATCTGTCACGATCCACATTGGCCCCCAATGTTGACTAAGTTGCCTTCGAATATTCTGAAATTTGAGGGCAAGCCTAGTGAAGATCCAGGTGATCATGTGACTACCTTTCACTTATGGTTCTCATCAAACTCGTTAAAAGACAACTTCGTTCAGTTACACCTTTTTCAACGCACTCTTATAGGAGGTGTTTCAAAGTGGTATATTGAGCTCAACGACTCAAGGTAATATTTATTTAATGACTTGACGATGGTCTTCTTGAACCATTTCCAGTTACCTGTGAGATACGATGTCGCCACCGAACTGTTGGCTAGTTTTGAGCAAACCAAGGCCGACCACATCTTTGATCATATTTGAGAATGGCAATGAAGAAAGATCTTGATTAAGGTCGAGATCCCTCCTTCTTTATTGCTTGAGTGGTTCTTGAAGTCTTTGGTTCCCTGTATATCCAAATACGTAGAAACTTCTGGGGTGTTTTCAGAAGAGGAGGCTATTATGAGAGCCCAACAGCTAGAACTGATCTACTCTCAGTTTGGCATGCTCTACGAGATCTTTCCAGATGCACCAAGGTCTACTCTCGGTAAGGCCAAACAAAATTTTGGGCCCCACGATGATGGCATAGTGGGCTCAACATAAAGTAATTCCATGGATCTGATGTCAAATAAATTGCAACAATTTTCGATACAACAGACTGCAGCCAGCCGGAGTCCTAGTTTGGTTGTCCCCGCTACCTAGACGTTGAACGTACACAGTGTGTAGTCGATGAATCCCAAGGCTAACTAGAAGACTAAAGGAAAGAAGAAACATCAAAATAAAAAGGGTAAAGGGGATAAAAATGTTGCCAACAATGTTGGTGGGGGGAAAACGGAGAAGAAGAAGTCGAAGTATGTGTGTAATCTCTATACGAAAGACCACCCGACTCACCTATGCCCTCGTCTTGCAGAAGCTTATAAGCTACTAGCACAGAAGCATCCTTTTGTGTTGACAAACTATTTTCCACAAGGGAAAAATATGGCTTAGGATTCTACATGCACAAGCATGACAGGGGGCAGTCAGTGACCCCCTGCACCTACCAATAACAACCCAGCCACAAAAATTTACATGATAAACGTCGATGCTCATTTATCGACTAGGATTCGTGACTATAGAATGTCGAAATCTGTCGAGAAGGGCAAGGAGGCCACTAACCCATTGAATCCTCTCAAAATTGAGAAGGCAGTGGGTGAAACAATGACTCTCATCCCTAAAGGTGCATTTAAGAAGGCTTCCCATAATCCAAATGTGAGGGCCTCTCAAAACTACTTCATCGTGGAGGACCTGGTGTTGATTAACTGGGTTGTTTTTCATTGGTGTTAACCCTTGAAGAAAGTTTGGTAGAAAATTTCGGTAGCACAAAGGTTTAGGTAATGGACGCAAGTTTTTTTTATGGATAATGGTATGAGTTTTGATATATTTGTAGGCAAGACTATTCTAGATGGATAGTACATGTCATTTGATTTCCATTGGTATGTGGAACATCACATAACTCCTCGCGGTTAGAGAGTTATGGCCATGTGATGTTGGAGAACCCTCATGAGTCATGTAGAAGCCCCAAAAGGTCAAAGTAGTCAAAGTGGTTGCAAAGAAGAAATTATTTAAATAATAAAGTGAAATGATGAGTGTACTATAAATCAAAGTGGATACAAAATAAATTATTTAAATAATAAAGTTAATGGATAAATTACTTAGTGAACAAGTGGTTCGAAGTGGGTTAGCCCTAAAATAAGGAAAGTGGGTTAAGATGGTTAGAAGGTAATTTAAATAATAAAGTGAAGTGATGAGTGTACTATAGGTGAAATTGGATACAAAAGAAATTATTTAAATAATAAATTTAATGGATAAATTACTAAGTGGACAAGTGGTTATAAGTGGGTTAGCCCTAAAATAAGGAAACTGGGTTAAGATGATTAGAAGGTAACCCCTTGAGGAAGCTACATGAAAGTATAAATAACAGGCAAGGGTCTCTCATTTTTAATCACACTTGAGAATATTGAATATATACAAGTTACTGAGGTAACCAAAGCATTTCTAAGCCGAATTTCAGAGGGAAGGTGAAGTAAAGAAGGCCAAAATTCAAGGGAGGATAAATTCTTTTGATGATGCTTTCTAAAGTATGTTATTTACATGTCATCTCACCATTTTCGAAATAAATTTTTTTTCTAGAATGATTCGGGTTGTGAAATTGGAAGGGTGTTGAGGCAACATATCCAGGTAGCTGTGATAAAAATTTCATCTTGTAGGTCGTTGTATTTTTGGAGTTACACTCCATGGAAAATAGGCTTTGTGTCTAGTCTTGAAACTATTCTAAAACAAGTGTTTTAGGTAAAAACGTATTAACTTCTTCATAAAATATCCAAATTCGGTAAGACCAAATGTATTGGTTAGAGTACAATCTTTAGTATTCTGTGTACCATTTTCATATCCATACAACGAATATTTTGTGTGGGGCATTCTCTACATGGTCTCTCTCTAGAATAAGCAAGTATTCAAAAAGGTATGCCATTTTTCGTATAAATCCTTTTCTAAGAGGTTCCTAGTGAAACCGGGAGGAATTTCACAAAAAATACACTGAAGAAAATTGTGTACTATTTTCATATATTTATTCATTGTAGGTACAAAGTTATGATTATTTTAGGTTAGGGTTGTTGATTAATCCAAAATTAGGCATGTGAGACTAAAGTAAAGTTTGATGAAAATGCTAGTCTCTTGTTGTTAAAATTAAGGAAGGTTTGTAGGTATATTATCATATACAGCAGGTCTATTACAAAGTTACAAATCAGATTTGGATGATGAAATTGATGAGGGCTTTTGGTTGAGGTACATGTTGGGTACATGGTTGAGACAAGTAGTTGATGCGTTGGAACATACATGAGGTGTATAGTTGATGATATGGTACATCTTGATGAGTCATAGTTTATGTGTATTTGATGCATGATTGGTACATATTTGGTGCATGGTTGATGCACTCGTTCATGGTACAGGTTATTTGTATAGGTTTGGTGCATGGTTGATGCATTTGTTTATGGTATAGGTTGAGGTACAGGTTGATGTATGGCACATGTTGGCATAGGTTATTGGTAGAGGTTGTTACAAGTTTATTACAGGTTGATTGGTACATGTTTACAGCTATATATCTCACAGTGATAGTGTGATAGTGATTCCATCATTCTACTTCTACGTCAGGGTGATTGGACGGGGAAAGGAAATGTGGTTGTAGCCACCTTTCGGTTCTAGCTGAAGAACATAGGAGGTTGTAGCCTCCTTATGGTTGTAGCTAGAGAATTGGGGAGTTGGAGCTTCTCTTAGGTTGTATCCTGAGAAACTAGGGGGTTGTAGCCTCCTTCTGGTTATAGCCATAGAATTGGGGAGTTGGAGCTTCCTTCAAGTTGAAGCTTGAGAAACTAGGGGGTTGGAGCCTCCTTCTAGTTGTAGCTGGAAAACAAAGAAATTTGGTGCTTCAAATGAATGTAATTCTTAAAGACATATAAGAAAAAACAATATGTGGTTTTCTCCCACTTTGGGTTTCCACGTAAAAACATTGGTGTATTGTGTATGTGTATGATTTATCATGTGTTCATTGTTTATTTACTCTGCAACTATTGGATGATAATGCTAAATTGATATAACACTTTCATTTTATGGTTAAAAAGGATTATTTCTCTATTATTAATTCACCCCCCTCTCGGTAATCCAACAATTGGTAGCAGAGTCGGTTCCTTCAAGAATCAGTTTAACCACTAAAAGGTAGATCATGGAGAGAAACAAAATGTATAAAAATTGAATACCATAGTTTGGTGGAAATAAGTATGCATTCTAGAGAAGAAAGATGAAAACATATATACAGGCATAGGGATTTGAAATTTGGCAATCTATAGTAGATGGATACAAAGAACCAGCAGTTTTGCCAACAAGTGAAAGAGCAATAAAACTCAGTCAAAATAATTCCAAAGCCACAAATGCACTTTTGAATGCTCTTGGTGAATCAGTATACACCAAATTTATGCATTGTAAATCCGCTAAAGAGATTTGGGACAAACGTAAAAATATTTATGAAGGCGATTCAAAAGTCAAAGAAACAAAGCTTCAAACTTACAGAGGTCAGTTCGAACAACTAAAGATGAAGGAAGATGAGAATATTGTAGCTTACTTCTTACGAGTCAATGAAACAATAAATGAAATCATAGGATTGGGAGAAGAAATTATAGAATCTGTAATTGTTGCAAAGGTATTAAGATATCTTTCTATGATATTTGATCCTAAGATATCAACACTAGAAGAAAGAGCATATCTAGACTCAATAAGCATGGATGAACTACATGGAATATTCACAGCATATGAAATGAGAACTGAACAGGAAAATCTAGATATAAAATAAGAAGCTTTCAAAGCATCCAAAAGGTCAAAGCAAAAGGGAAAGAAAAAACAAAAAGAACATAATAGCTGCAGTGACATCTCGGAAGATGATGAAGAAATGGCCAATTTTGTCAAGAGATTGAAAAAGAGAACCAATGGCAGATATAAAGGTAAGAGTCCATTGATTTCTTTTAATTGTGATGGTATTGGTAATTTTTCTAAAAAAATAAGGGGAATGATGAAGATTACTCAAATAGAAAACAAACATATAAAGGCAAAAGAACCACAAAGAAATTTTTCAAGAAAAGCTTATGCACCAAAGAAGAAATCTCCTCATCATACGAAGATGAATTCAGTGATAGTGAGACAAAAATATTTATATTCATGGTAGTAGAATAATCTGATAAAGAAGACACCAAAGAAGAATATGAAGAGGAAAAAGTTGACTACCGAGAAGAATTGTTGACTTCCATAGAAGTTATAAGAATGGAAAAGAGGAAAAACAAAAAGCGATAAGCAGAACTAGACAAGAAGGAATACACTCAAGAACTAGAGAAGATCATCATGGAATTGAATGTTCAAATATAATAATATAAAAGAATTGAAGAAGCACTCAAATAGAAGTTAGAAGAAAGAGACAAGATCATTGGAAATTTGGAAGCAGAGATTGTCACATTGAGAAAGGATCTTCAAAATAAAAATATGTAGAACAACTCCAAAGTTTTGGATGACATTATCAACAGTCAAAGGCCTAATCATGACAAGTATGGACTTGGATACAATCAGACAGAAAAGGGATCAAGATCCAAAGCAAAAAAACAAGAAACATATCGAAAAATTTATGCAGAAACAATCAAAGGGGATAGGAAGACCTACAAGGAAGATTACATAGACACTCCTCCATTGAGAAGATTCATATTTTAGAATCAACGACCGAAAGAAACAAATAGGCCTCAGGAAGAAGAAGGATTCATAAGAGTAACTCCTTTCATAAGATCTTCAACTCCCAGGTATCAAACTATCTTTTTGGGTTTATGTCATGCATACAATAATTTTGAAAATAAAGTTGTAAATTGTAGAGCTAATAGCAGGAACATAAACAACTTTGAAAGTCATACATGAAATGGTTATCCAAGAAGACCTAGTGAAACACAGAGAAGAAGCTACATTAGGTTTGAATAATTGAGCACTGAAGTGGAAAGATACAAGTTCAATAAAATTGGACACATGGCCAAAGATTGTAGAATGACAGTCCCTCCTAGATAACCACAACAGAACAACAACAGTCACAGACAAGAGCCTCAGAAGAGAACATGGATAAGAAAGAAGAATCAGTATAGAAATGAAGAATTCACACTTGCTCAACAAGATAAGAAGAAGAAGCGTGGTTGGTATGTTGACAGTGGTTGTTCAAAACACGAAGAACAGGTGAACAAAGACCAGGTCCCAGAGATCGCAAGATTGGAAATAAAACAAGATGAATAAAATTATACAAAGAAAAGGAAAGATGTCAGATACATAAATATTTGGAAAATAACTGAAAGAAAAGAAGGGCAGGTAAATAAGGAACATGTTCAAGAGATTGTACTTTCAGGAACTTTAGTGAAAGATGAATCCATAGACAAAAAGAAAGAATTCATAGCTCAGAGAGATGATGAAACTATTAATGAAGATAATGTTGAATACACTTCAAAGTAGGAATTTTTCTGAGCCATCTAGCTTAGATACTCCCAAATAATATGAATAATAGATAGGGGGAGTCTATGAGGTAGCTGAGATAGACCAAAGAACCATCCTTTGAGAAGCTTGCACAATTTAAGTAAACAGATTCAGTGCATTCAATTAGAATAAGTATAATATGATAGATTGATTAGTTGTAGTAGTACTTCATGATAGTACAGTGACATATGAGTCAAAATTATGGACAGTTGTGTAGCAGAGTATTGAACAGTATGAACAAATATGGACGTGAAATCAACTTTTCTGAACGAGGAACTTGAAGAAGAAGTCTACATTAAATAGCTGGTTCCTAGAGCATGGTACTCTAGACTAGATAAATATCTACAACATCCAGGGTTCGAAAAAGGAAGTGAAGAAAAAAACCTCTACAACAAGGTAACTCAAGATGGTATTTTATTAATTGAAGTTTATATTGATGATATTATTTTTGGAAGTATTGATGACAGGTTAAGACAACAATTTGCAAAGGATATGCAGAATAAATTTGAAATGTCATTACTTGGAGAACTATCCTTCTTTCTGGGTCTTCAGATACGTCAAAGAAACCAAGGAATTTTTATTTCTCAAACTAAGTATATCAGAGAAACGCTAAAGAGGTTTAGAATGGAAGATTGCAAAATGGTTACCACTCCTATGCAAACCAGTTGCAAGTTGAGAAAAGATGATGATTCAAAGTCTACAAACCAGAGGAAATACAAGTCAATGATTAGTAGCTTACTATATGTGACAACATCCAGACTAGATGTAATGCAGGTAGTTGGACATGTGGCACAATTTCAAGCAGCACCAAAGGAATCATAGGTATTAGAAGTGAAGAGGAATTTCAGATATCTCAAAGGAACAAAAGAGTTTGGAGTATGGTATTCAAAAGGAAAGGATCTATCACTTATTTCCTACACAGATGCAGATTGGGCAGGTTGCGGTGATGAACGACGAAGCATCAGTGGAGAAACATTCTACTTGGGTGAGTGTTTAGTATCTTGGCTAAGAAAGAAACAATCATCAATATCTTTATCTATAGTTGAAGCAAAGTATATTGTAGCAGAAGGATGTTGTACTCAAGTTCTATGGATGAAACAAACTTTGACAGATATACAGGTTGAGTATGATGAGCCCATTCCAATCTATTGTGATAATACAAGTTCCATTGGTATCTCAAAGAACTCGGTGATGCACTCCAAGACGAAGCACATTCCAAAAAATTATCACTTTCTACGGGAACATGTTGCAAAGAAGAACATCAGAGTTGAATATGTTGGCACAAAAGAACAAGTGGTAGACATATTTACAAAAATTCTCCCAAGGGAATCCTTTGAGTATTTTCTCCAGAGACTCGGAGTAATTTCTACTCCAAAATGAATGCATTTCAATGCTTATCTTATATGTCTTATATTTACACGAGGAAGCACCATAAAGAGGACAGTTCAGGTTGGGGGATCCGTTTCAAGAAGATTTCATTTAGGTGGAGTATCCCCAAGGACATTTTAGTTAGGGGGAGCATCCCTGGATGGAAAGATAACTTTTCCATTGATGAAAAAGGGGGGGAGATTTATCTTATGCAAAGGTAAATGCTTGGAGAAAGAGAACATAGGCATGGTTTCAAGGGGATCAATGGTCATAGGGGAGAATTAGTGATATAACTTCAGTATTGCGTCATATTTTTTCCATTAATGCCAAAGGTGGGTATTGTTGATTAATTAGGTTAGTTTTCATTGATGTCAACCCTTGAATAAAGGTTGGTAGAAAATTATGGTAGCACAGAGGTTTGGGTAATGGACCCAATGTGTTTTGATGGATAATGGTATGAGTTTTGATATATTTGTAGGAAAGAATATTCTAGATGGATAGTACATGTCATTCCATTTCCAGTGGTATGTGGAACATCACATAACTCCTCACGGTTAGAGAGTTATGTCCATGTGAATTTGGAGAACCCTCATGAGTCATCTAGAAGCCCCAAAAGGTCAAAGTAGTCAAAGTGGTTTCAAAGAAGAAAATATTTAAATAATCAAGTGAAGTGATGAGTGTACTATAATTCAAAGTGAATACAAAAGAAATTATTTAATTAATAAAGTTAATGGAGAAATTACTAAGTGGACAAGTGGTTAGAAGTGGGTTAGCCCTAAAATAATGAAAGTGGGCTAAGATGGTTAGAAGGTAATTTAAATAATAAAGTGAAGTGATGAGTGTACTATAAGTCAAAGTGGATACAAAATAAATTATTTAAATAATAAATTTAATGGATAAATTACTAAGTGGTTATAAGTGGGTTAGCCCTAAAATAAGGAAAGTGGGTTAAGATGGTTAGAACGTAACCCCTTGAGGAAGCTACATGAAAGTATAAATAAGAGGAAAGGGTCTCTCAGTTTTAATCACACTTGAGCATATTGAATATGTACAAGTGGCTAAAGTAAAAAAATTATATCTAAGCCAAATTTCAAAGGGAAGGTGAAGTAAAGAAGGCCGAAATTCAAGGGAGGATAAATTCTTTTGATGATGCTTTCTAAGGTATGTTATTTACAGGGCATCTCACCATTTTCACAATAAATGTTTTTATAGAATGACTCGGACTGTGAAATTGGGAGGTTGTTGAGGAAAAATATCCTAGTAGTTGTGATAAACATTTCAAATTGTGGTTCGTTGTATTTTTGGAGTTACACTCCATGGAAAATAGGGTTTGTGGCTAGTCCTGAAACTAGTCTAAAATAGGTGTTTCGGGTAAAAACATCTTAAATTATTCATAACAGATCCACATTTAGTAAGACCAAATGTATTGGTTAGAGTACAATCTATAGTATTCTATGTACCATTTTCAGATCCATACAACAAATATTCCATGTGGGGAACGCTCTACAAGGTCATTCTCTAGAATAAGCTAGAATTCAACAAGGTATGCCATTTTTTCTATAACTCCTTTTATGAGAGGTTTCAAGTAGTGAAACCTGGACTAATTGCATAAAAGACACTAAAAAACATTGTGTACTATTTTCATATATTTATTCATTATAGGTACATAATTATGAATATTTCAAGTTAGGGTTGTTGACTAATCCAAAACTAATCATGTCAGACTAATGTAAAGTTTGATGAAAATGTTAGTCTCTTGTTGTTAAAGTTAAGGAAGGTTTGCATAGAAGGTATGTGATAATATACACCAGATCTATTATAGAGTTACAAATCAGATTTGGATGATGAAATGGATGAGGAATTTTGGTTGAGGTACAAGTTGGGTACATGGTTGAGACAAGTAGTTGATGAGTTGGCACATACATGAGATGTATAGTTGATGATATTGGTACATCTTGATGAGTCATAGTTTCTGTGTATTTTATGCATGATTGGTACATATTTGGTGCATGGTTAATGCACTCATTCATGGTATAGGTTATTTGTACAGGTTTGGTGCATGGTTGATGCATTTTTTATGGTACAGGTTGAGGTATAGGTTGATGTATGGTACATGTCGGCACAATTTATTGGTACAGGTTGTTATAGGTTTATTATAGGTTGATTGGTATAGGTTTACAATATTATATATCTCAATTATAGTGTGATAGTGGTTCCATCATTCTACTTCTATGTCAAGGAGGTTGGACGGGGCAAGGAAAGGTGGTTGTAGCCACCATCCAGTTGTAGTCGAAGAACATAGGGGGTTGTAGCCTCCTTCTGGTTGTAGCTAGAGAATTGGGGAGTTGGAGCTTCCTTTAGGTTGTATCCTGAGAAACTAGGGGGTTGGAGCCTCCTTCCAGTTGTACCTAGAAAACAAAGAAAGTTGGTGCTTCCAACGAATGTAATTCTTAAATACATATAAGAAAAAATATTCCTTGGTTTTTCCCTTCTTTGGGTTTCCACATAAAAACACCGGTGTATTGTGTATGTGTATGATTGTTCATTTTTTCATTTTTTATTTACTCTGCAACTATTGGATGATAATGTTACAATGATATAACACTTGCATTTTGTGGTTAAAATGGATTATTGCTATATGTTTGATTCACCCCCCCTCTCAGTAATCCAACATATGGCACAGACCCTTTGTGTGATGTCTTCTCTGGAGGTCCTCCAAAGTTTCCGCTCATAGAGAAAAGAATTGTTGTCTGCCTTTGGAGCGGTAGAGACTAGTTACCCAAGAGCGATTGTTTTCGATCCAACCAACCTAAAACCTATTCTTCCTCACCACATCACCTTTCATATAGAAGTGGCATGCATCATGAAATTGTGGACATGCAACTCTTTCCATATGGTGGTTTATGAGGATGCCTCAACTTACATGATTACGTTGGCATGTGGGAAGGCCATTGGCCAACCTAAGTTGTCTCTGTCACCCACTTTGCTTGCGGATTTTGATGGTCGGTCCTTTAGACCACATGAAATAATTACTTCCTTCCCCATGTATTTAGGGGATAAAAATGTTTGTGTCGAAGTTGAATTGGTTGATGCACCTCTCGACTACAATATTTTGTTAGGATAGAATTGGACTTATGCGATGCATGCGGTGGTTGCCACGGTTTTTTGGGTTTTGTGCTTTCCGCATGAGGGTTGAATTGTGACCATAGACCAATTGTCCTTCTGTCGTCTTGACCATTTATCAGGGGCTTGCATGGTCCCAATGATTGATAACCCACATCCTGGCACTGTCAACTTAGGTGTCTTTTTGTTTCCATCATTGATGGGAACTTTTGATTATCCGTCGCCTTCCAACGATGTAAATTTTATATCGGTTGTTTCTGACCAGTTGATGGATGCAATGTTTCAAGTGGCATCTTTTAGAATGAGCTATTTTCACGAACCATGGAATTTACCTTCCCCATCAGCTTCAATGGAATGTATAGGGAACCTTTTCATGGCCATTCCCTTATCCGTGACTGAGGTTGCATACACCATTGTCTAGCAAGCCTCATCCAACCCAGATCTAGCTCCCTCACATGAGTTATATCTAGTTCTCAAGCCTATTTTGGCTCAATATTCTCTTGCCACTCAAGATACTTTAGACTTGGTCTTTCCCTCCGACGAGAAGATTCTAGAGGAAATTATTGGTCCCGACAGACCTTGGGATGTTCTACATCATAGATCTTATTTTCTTCCTGAACTTAGGAGAGTAGAGGTGGGAGAGTTTGTTTTGCCATGAATGGAGATAGCCCTAGTCCTATCAATCCTCTTCCTACAAACATATTTTACATTGAAGGTAACATGGAAAGTGTTTCTACAACGCTTCTAATCGATATCTCCAGCACCCTTGGCATCGTGGAGAATGTTTTCGTCAGAGAAGATTGCGTCAGACAGTTGGATTAGGTTGATGGATAGTTGGTATGGATTGTTGTTTTTCATTTATGTCAACCATTGGAGAGTGATATTGTAGATTCATGTCAACCCTTAGTGATTGATTTCAACCCTTGGAGAAAGTCCGGTAGGGAATTTTGGTAGCACAAAGGTTTGGGTAATGGACCCAAGGTTGTTTCATGTATAATGGTATGAGTTTTAATATATTTGAAGGTAAGACTATTCTATATGGATAGTACATGTCATTCCATTTCTAGTGGTATGTGGAACATCACATAACTCATCACGGTTAGAGAGTTATGGCCATGTGAAGTTGGAGAACCCAGGTTTGGGTAATGGTCCCACGTTTGCTTGATGGATAACGGTATGAGTTTTGATATATTTTCAGGTAATACTATTCTATATGGATAGTACATGTCA
>SNQJ01S0067875.1:59569-73611 GCA_010110895.2 Picea sitchensis
TCCACATCTCAAGCCTTGAGGACAAGGTTGTTTTTAAGGGGGCGGACATGTTAGGGTCCTAACTCACACATAGGTACATCAATATATTCAGATGTAATAAAGGTCAATATTAATAAGTCATTTCAATAAAATAGAATAAGGCGGATGTAAGAAGACCTAATAGAAGCTTCCTCTCTTAGAAGGATCTCCCTCTAGATGCTTCTCTTGATATACATAGTTAGTATAAATAAGGGTCGAGGGTATGAAAACCCTATCTTGGAGATTATTGTAACAGAGCGTTGCTCGAATGGAGGTTTCCCCCTCAAAGAGGCCCATGAACATTGCTTTCTCAATCAAAGTGTTATTTCTGTTGTTGTTCTTATATCATTTCTATGTTATTGTGGAGATTATGCTAGTTATATTACTGTTATTCTCCCATTTCTAGAATTTTATTTTTATTCTACATACTTTTTATATCTGGTATATTACATTGATCCAGGACAAGCGGGGAATATCTGGAAGCCACTATGGAATCCATTATGCTCCTATGGGGATTAACACTCGCAATTGGGATGTGAACTAGAGGAGAACTAGGAGGGAAACAATTGATTTCTTGGAGAAGAGACTACAGGTCTCGAGGGAACAAAGGTTTCCCCTTATGTAAATGCATAAAATCTAATAGGGGGAGGAGTGGTAAAGCCCAAAGTGGGAAAATATTATGAGGTCTTGGTTTTAAACCATGGTACAACTTCAGGGGAAATAGGAGTGACAAATATTTCTCCCTCCAATCCAAGACTAGGAGAGGAGAAATCAACAGGAACACTTCCAAACTTTAAGCTTCGGGGAACTCTAAAATATGGTATAACAGGAGAATGAGAAGCATATATTGGGGTTTCTATATTCGGATGATGAAAATCATCAGAAATACCTGGTTCAACAGTTGAATTACATTCCTGAAGGGTCTTTTTTCCTCTGATAATTTTCTCTGGGTCAGCTTCAGGTGTTGCTAGAGGAAGTTGTGGATTAGACCTCATGTATCTACCTCTGGAAGCCACAACTGAAATAGTGGAGTCGAACCAGTGGAGTCACCAAATGGTGGAGTCACCTCAATGGAATCACCAGGTGTAGGTTGCAATCTTCAATGGTTTTGATGTCTGATGCACCTTTAGAATCATAATTTCTTTGTCATTCTATCCCAGGGAAAAGTCTTCAATTCGTTCCCCGACAATGGCACCAGAAATGTTAGCACTAGAAGTCACCTTTAGATTGCATTGAAGGTAATTCCACTACCCATTAGTTTGTATGTCACAATTAATAAATTAAAGGGGGTCTAATGCGCACAGACTATAGATGATATTGTTTTAGCTTAAAAAACTGGACTAGCATGCACAAGCATGTGAGGTCTTGATTAACTTCATTCAGTAATTTGCAGTAAAGGTGAGTAGGAGGAAGAACTGGTGAGAAGAAGGTAGAGGTCTATTATGGACATCAGTTCTTCCAGCAGCCTAAGGAGGAAAAGTTTCAAACACAAGATCCTCTTGGATTCAAAACTTCAGGATACTTGTGAACGTTAATGACAACACTGCAATCAAGCATACATTACAATACGATCAAAACAATCCATGCGAATCCTTCAATCATGGATACTTCAGTATCAGAGGAAAATAAGATGAAAAGGAAACTGGCTTTCATTAAACAAGAAGTCTCAGATCAAAATACATAACCACAAAACCATAATATTCGTTAAAAGTTTTACAATACGAGAGCCTAGCTCAACCATCGACCATAACAAAATATAAAAAGTACATATTTGTACTCAGACACGACTACCACCACTAGAGGAGTGATAGAGTCATGCATTGAAGGCTTTATGTTCGAAACTTTCTGGAAACTGTGCATGTAGTCTCTTTCAGATGTAAGCTCTTTCGTCTGAACCTGCTCTGTCAGACTGTGCATGCAACTTCCTGTTGGATGCTAGCTTAGACATTCTGCCAATACTTTCGAGCTTTCTATTTATGGGAGGAGACAATGTTTCAACCACCTCCTCCTACTTCATTAACCACCTACATTAGGATTAGGCCAGGCCTTAGTCAACTCCTGCACCTGGGAAATGTGTTGGCCGCACTCTAAAACTGTTCCACTGGGATCCTCGTTGGATGTTGACCCAGAACATGGCAAGTGGATGTGGATGCTAACGACAGAGGATAGTAGAGGTGACTAGTGTAGACCAATAGACTACCATGCACAGAGGTGGCCATGTGAAAGGATGCGGCGACATAACGGTGACTGGGAAAGCGTGGGTTCCAATCATGCGGGAGTTGAGGTGTAAAGGAGAAAGGGTGATGTGAGTGGTCAGGGGGGACACGATGACATGATGGAGCTGACATGGAGGGGAAATGAAAGACACATTTTGGGAGCTGATAGGGGAGATGTGACAGTGGGAAGGGGATAGGCGCATGAGTGATGTGAGCATGAGCGGTATAGGATAGCGGTAAGCGGTCTACATGGGGGGGTAGTGGTAAGCGGAAAAGCGTGAGGGGGGTTCGAGTTGATGAGAAAGTGACACGTTGGTGGGGGGATAATTCAATAAAACCACCAACTCGGACCCCCCATTAAAGGCAGAATATCAGGGGGGGTCCGATATGGACTGTGGGCCATAGATATGAGCATGATATGCTTATCCTCCCAGATCTGTGCGTGCCTTAGCACAATGCACCAAGAGGTCAAATCACTCCTCCCGACTTTGGATATAACACATTTTGTGGGTTTTTAGCCCGATTTCCTTCATTTTTTCACCAAGGGGTAAATTCCTAAGGGAATACACTCCTTTACAAACATATGTGCTAACAAGTTGGTTAACCCTAAAATAAGGAAAGTGGGTTAAGATGGTTAAAAGGTAACCCCTTGAGGAAGCTACATGAAAGTATAAATAAGAGGCAAGGCTCTCTCATTTCATATCACACTCGAGCATATTGAATATCTATAGGTGACTGAGGTAAACAAAGGATATCTAAGCCAAATTTCAGAGATAAGGTGAAGTAAAGAAGGTTGGAATTCAAGGGAGAATAAATTCTTTTGATGATGCTTTCTAATGTATGTTATTTATAGGTCATATCACCATTTTTGCAATAACGTTTTTTATAAAATGATTCAGACCGTGAAATTGATAGGCCATTGAGAAAATATATTCAAGCAGTTGTGGTATGAATTTCAGCTTGTGGGTCGTTGTAGTTTTGGGGTTACACTCTATGGGAAATAGGGTTTGTGGCTAGTCTTGAAACTAGTCTAAAACAAATGTTTCAGGTAAAAACATCATAACTTATTCATAAAAGATCAAAATTAAGTAAGACAAAAAATTTTGATTAGATTACAGTCTGTAGTATTCTGTGTAAAATTTTCAGATCCATACAACAAATATTCCGTGTGGGGCATCCTCTACAAGTTCGATCTCTAGAATAAGCCAAAATTCAACAAGGTATGCCATTTTTTCTATAACTCCTTTTCTGAGAGGTTCCAAGTAGTGACACCTGAAATAATTGCATAAAACACACTGAAGAATATTGTGTACTATTTTCAGATCTTTAGTCATTGTAGGTACATATTTATGACTATTTCAAGTTAGGGTTGTTGACTAATCCAAAACTAGTCATGTGAGACTAAAGTAAAGTTTGATGAAAATGCTAGTCTCTTGTTGTTAAAGTTAAGGAAGGTTTGCAGGTATGTGATAATATAGATCAGGTCTATTACAGAGTTACAAATCAGATTTGGATGATGAAATTTATGAGGGATTTCGGTTGAGGTACATGTTGGGTACATGGTTGAGACAAGTAGTTGATGAGTTGGTACATACATGAGGTGTAAATTTGATGATGTTGGTACATATTAATGAGTCATAGTTGATGAGTATTTGATACATGATTGGTAANATTATTAGAAGCGCATATTGATCTTGGTGATGATTATGAGTTGTTGTGTTATGCTTGGTTGATGCACATCTTTGAGAGTTTTCTTGGTGATTGATCTTGGTGAGTACATCTCATTTGGTTGATAAGATTGATGAGACAGGTTTTTGTGATAGGTTGTTTGGACAGGTTGTTGTGACATGTTATTTGTACAGGTTTGGTGCATGGTTGATGCACTTGTTCATGGTATATATTGTTTGGTATAGTTTGGTGCATGGTTGATGCACTTGTTTATGGTACAGGTTGATTACAGGTTGAATCATGGTTGATGCATGGTTCAGATTATTGGTACAGGTTGTTTGGCACAGGTTATTGGTGCAGGTTGTTACAGGTTGATTGGTACATGTTTACATCAGTATATCTCACAATGATAGTGTGAAAGTGGTTTCATCATTCTATTTCTATGTCAAGGAGCTTGGATGGGGCAAGGACAAGTGGTTTTAGCCACCTTACGGTTGTATCTGGAGATCATAGGGGGTTGTAGCCTCCTTCTGGTTGTAGCCAGAGAATTGGGGGGTTCGATATTCCCTCAGGGTGTATCCTGAGAAACTAGGGGGTTGGCGCCACCTTTCAGTTGTAGCTGGAAAACAAAGGAAGTTGGGGTTTCCAATGAATGAAATTCTTCAAGACATATAATAAAATCATTCTGTGGTTTTCTCTCGTTTTCAGTTTCCACGTAAAAACATTAGTGTACTGTTTATGTGTATGATTTTTCATTTGTTCATTGTTTATTTTCTCTGCAAATATTGGATGATAATGCTACATTGATACAACACTTTCATTATATGGTTAAAAAGGATTAGATTTCTCTATTAATGATTCACCCTCCCTCTTAGTAATCCAATAGATTTCTCCCCCAAAGAGATTTGAACTTACATTGAGTTATTCAAGGAGTTTCATGACATTTTTGCCCGGTCTTACAAGGAGATGCCAGGCATCAACCCACGAATTGTCGAAAATGAAATGACAACTTATCCTAATGCTAAACTAGTTTGACATAAGCTTCGTTTGGTCAATCCTCGAAAAGCGGCAGAAATCAAGGCAAAAGTAGAGAAACTGCTCAAAACCGGTTTTATCTACCTCGTACCATTGACGGTGTTGACCCTGACCAATTTTTTAGGAACACTTGGTAATATTTGACCGTATTTGGGACTTCAATAGCTTGTCAAATATGGATCGCAACATGAAGCAAAAATCATGGAAAGTAGACCCCTTTTTGGGTCCTTTTTGGGTTTTGGGGGATAAGGTAATGGGAAAGGGATGTCAGCTCGTGGGTTTACCCATGCTTAGTCCCACTATTGTATGTATAAATAGATGTATAGGAGAAATAAGTGAAAGGGGGGGGAGAAGAGTAGTAGAGTGGGATCTATGTGATCGAAGAGTTGTGAGTTGTGTTAAGTGCTGGTAATGATTGTAAATGCTTTGTGCATACTGTAAGAGACTAAGTGCAGGATATTGTAGAAGGCTCTGTGCTTTTAGCACAAGGAAGAAGGATCTAGCGAGCTGCGCAGATCTTCTATCCTATGTGAAGAGGGATTTGGATGGCTTTTTGTTGTAACCTGATTAACTAAATCTAGTAAAAAAGAAGACTTTGTGGACATAGCCCCAAGGTGGGGGTGAACCACAGTAAATCTGTGTGTTGTGCTTTGTGCCTCGACCTATTGTTCTTGTCTCTTCCTTTGCTAAATGCTTTGATGTGTTTAGATAGATCTATTTATTCTTTTTGCTTCTGATATATGAATGAATGTTAGATATTGTATGTACGATGCTTAGTGCTTGATCTACCGAATCTAATCTATCTTATTATGGCTAAGTGTTGAATTGTCTTAGATCTATGCAGATACTGCGATGCTCTGTTCTATCTATGAAGTATCATAAGGGTTGAATATTGATTAATAATCTATGCTAAGTGATTTCTAAGTGTTATAATCACAGATCTGTGTCCCAGCTAGGGTTGCAGACACCTGAGTCTTGCAACCACCCCTACGGCCTCTACCTCAGGTGAGACTTCATCTACTTCACAGGTGTTTCCGAAAGGGCTGGTAGTTAGGGTTTTTTTGGTGCGTTGTTGTAGCGTTGAACCCTGGGTCTGCCCCTATGCCAACAAATGGTTTTGTTGCCGGAACCTGAAACTGTGATTGTTGGGAACTGAGCAGAAGAAGATTTGTGCAAAGATTCGTCCTAAAATTGTGAAAGCTCTATGCATGGATCTATTCCCTAGTGCGCAGTGATCCACTTGATCTGAAAAGCTCTGTGCTAAAGAAGGAAGGACAGATACGAAGGAAAGAAGTTAGATCTGCAAGAAAAGAGGTTGATACTGGAAAAAAAAAGGGTTAGATCTACAAAAAGAGGTAAGATCTGTAATCTTTGTTCTCTGATAAAGGTAAGAATAGTTAAAAGTTATTAGATCTTGAAGCTTTGATCCCTGTAGAAGTAAAAGAAGTGAATTTTTTTGTTTCTAAAGTATGGATTTAGGTATGCTTGATAGATTTTGTCCTAGCTTGAAAACTAGGGCATTGTTAGATGAAAGAATGTTTAATATGAATATATCTCATAAGAATAATGAAATATATGTTATACCTATGCATAGAAAGAATTTTTGGACTAGCCAATGGATGCAGGATCCTAGAAAGAAATTTTTGTAGGCTAGCCATTATGACCCTAGCAAGCAGTAAAAGAAAAGTTGGGGATCATTAAAGAGAAAGAAAGGATTGACTCTTTGTTACAGTTGCAAAAGACTAGGACATATTACTAAGGAATGCCCTGGGAGAAACCCTAGTTGCCTCTGTTGTAAGGCTATGGACCATGAAGTACTAGATTTCCCTAGAATGATTGCTAGACTTGAAAAGTTGAATATGGAGAAAGAAAACTCTGAAGGAGATTAAGAGACTAAGATTATAGAAGAACCCCAGAAAGAATCAGAGATTATGTTACTAAAAATGAAAGAAACCCTAGATGAACATAAAGATGCCAGTTTGTCAGAGATCTTCAAAGAAAAGGAGAAAATTGAAGTAAGAATAGGAGACTTTGACATTGACTATGCTTTGGATGAGGGAACACAAATGAACATTATGACATAAAGTACTTGGGAAACCCTAGGGAGGCCTGCTATGGTTCCTTCACTAAGAAAAATAGGGTTGTTTAAAGGAAAAATGGTAACCCTATGTGGAAGGATTACCCAGATAGCTATGAGTACCCATGGAGCTTCGATAGAAGAAGAATTCAAAGTTATTAAATTTATTGAGGACCATGCCCCATTTCCATAATTTTTAGGCAAGATCTGGATTATAAAAGACCATATCCAAAGAAAAGAAGAAAAGGAATCCCTAGAAAAGAAGAAGCAAGAACTCATGGAATTTATGACTAAAAGGATCGCCTACTTGATGGAAGAACAAGAGAACAGATCTAAACTATTGAACACTAGGTACTTGGATGCCGAAGCTATAAGAGCATTAGAGGAACCACAGAAGACCGAAATACCTAATCCATATGATGAAGGAGTATTACCCTTGGATCTGAAGAAAGAATCTCAGCATCACGAAGTGACTATGTCGAGAGAAGATAAGAATCAGAATGGAAAAAGGATGACCGAGATGAAGCTCACTAGGAAGAAGGATAGGAAGCTAAGTAAGAAGAGAGCCAAGATCGAAAAGTTACAGAAGATTCCAGAGGAAACTTCTCAGAAGGAAAAATAATAGGAATTGAGCTTCGTCGGGATATCAGAACAACGACATATGACACTTGGTTGTGGAGAAGCAATATATCCAGTATCCCGATATACCTGTTTGACTTCCACCCCGAAAAAACAGAAAAGCATTAAAGGATCACCACTAGACCATTGGACCACACCATAACGGATGGATCAACATTCATGGAAGCTTCATACCCGTTGAAAGAAGACCGTTGACGAATTTCCTATTTATCTCATCATGTCGTGCCCCAAGAACATTTTTTCCAACTGAAAAGTCGAAGCCCGCAAAACTAGTGATTGTCTACAGTGATCATTGAAAGTAGATTGTTCATCCTAGTGTAGTATTTTGAGATCATCGTGACCCCTATTATCTTTCCTAAGTGCGTATGTCTGACACGCTCACCACAGTTGAAGAATCTGCCACAGAGGTCCTTCTCGATTTAATGACTGAGAGATTCATGTCGGAAAGAAGAATGTCCACTGGAGTCCAAGCATCATCGACAAGAGGAGTGAAAGCCTCCCCGTCTATTGCTTGATCAGGAACCTCTCGAGCTGGTGCAAAGAGAAGAACTAAGCATAAGGGAGACATAGCCAACACGAATTTAGTGCCATCCATCCTACCAGCCTACATACACCCTTTGAGCGGTGATATTAATAGGGACAATGTCCATAGAGACTTTGAATACACCCTAGTCACTACATATCTACTGAAAGAAGTATGCACCTACCATGTAGATCAAGACAAGGTTACAACGTTGAAGTTTTGCGACTTCAACTTGGGGGACCGTAAATTTTACAGTATGCTCATCCCGTATAAGTACTTGACAAGAACTAAGGGAAAGAATTTGAAGCTCATCCCTCAACAATGGATGATGAACCTCGCGCAGTCTACTTTTCTCTATGTTATGAAAATACCGCACTTCGGCAGACACCAGGAGGTGAATTCTTGTGTAACATTTTTGCTAGCAAGTTACCACAAAGGATACCTGTGGTTAGATTGTCGCATAACTGTTGATCCAATGCTGATCAATAGGATCATCAAGCTTAGCATGCAGGGCCCTCCCCATGAGTACTATCCTGGAAAGACAGCAGACCGTGCTCTTACACAGAAGATCAAAGAAGCCTATGGAAATGTTGAGAAAGGCACGAGAGGCTACAAGGTAGCTTCTATTGAAAGTGGCACAGTGCGCCTCGCATGCCAACTGATCGCAGGGAAGTTGGTACACAAGAATTGACCAACACAAGTATCTAGCTTTGTAGTTGACCTCACAGGAAAGTGCGCAGAGGGACTACAAATGAACTGGGTGAAGTACCTAGTGAATCAACTAGAGATTGACTGCAAAGAAGCCCAAGATCAGGGGCATGAATTCCATTTTAGGTGGCTCCTGATACTAATCATTTTTTTTGCATGGGATCTATCGGAAGGCGCAACCTTCCTAGACCTTGACCATTTGAGCCACTAGCCGCGAAGTTCAGTACATTATGGTACTCGAACGACATGAGAAAGCAATGAAAATCAAATTTTGTTTTCCACACGTACTATAACCAATTGAAAGCAGCCATAAGGAGTGAACCTCGCATAACCCCAAACACTTTACAGAGATTCTGACCTTTGATAAAGTTCAGCGTGGACCACCACTTTATATACCTAACCCCACACGTTGATGAGCACCAGGAATAGATTCAGTCCTATTATAAGATGACAGAAGAATACATGGAAGATATCACCAAGGAATGGTCGGTGGACCTAATTGTTTTAGCAGACCCTGTAGAAATGTCCGACATCGAAATCCCTGAAACTGTGCAGGATACACTTGGGCTCAGTAAGACAAAGAAAGCAAAGACGATGAAGAAGACTGAAGAAGTCCAGGATGTTGACAGCCTATCTATAAGGACGAATTCCATTACACTAGATGAAGAAGGTGATGATGAAGAAGGTACAGAAAATGAACAATAGAAAGTCGAAGTACCACCGCCTAGATATGAAGAAGACTCATTGAAGAAAAGGAAGGTCTCACCTCTAAAATCTTCCTCCAGAAAGAAACCAAGAACCCCTGTAACAAAGATGTGAATTTCCCTCACGTTGGATGACTTTGATTTCATTATTGCAGTGGTCAATGATGCTTCAAAGGAAATCATAGAGAAGCAGGAGGCGAAGCGGAAACAAATGTATAGCCAAATTGAGATCGCGCTCCAAGGAGTATTGCAAGCACTACAGTCTAGCCAAGCAATCTTTATTGCACCTCTACCAAAAGGAACAAAAAAAGTGGGAGATGAATCAGTTCAGCTCCGAAAGATTGTTGATATAGTTGAAGTACGCCTTTGACATGCTCAGGAAGAAAAACTGCAGGCCACCCAGGCCCTAAAGAAAGAACAAGAGGAAATTATTGAACAACGCCAAGCCGTGCAACAAGAGAAGAATGCTCTCCAAACAAAATTTGAAGAAGATAGAGCGAAGATCCAAAAAGAGAAAGAGAATCTACTCTCAAAGAAGATAGTAATTGAAGAAGCAGTCAACAGAGCATTTCACTCTGTGACCGGCTTAGAGCAGAAGGCCGAAGAGCCCATAGAGAACTAACTGATGAAGTTGGCTGAAGTTATTTAGCAACTTCAACAAAGGTTCATGGAATTAGAGCTTCAGACCATACCACAGACTCCACAAGAAGTGTACGACCAGTGAGAATTGAATGCTCATAGTGTAGTCGAGAGGATTAAAACACTTGTTGCAGAATGTAAACAACTAAGTAGCAGAAGTGCATAGATATATGAACAACTATCTGAAGACCTAGAGTTGAAGAAACTGGAGTCCCAACTCCAGGAAGCAAAGTATCACGCAAATACAGTACAGGCGTAGCTAAGGCTCATCTCACCCATCGAGAGGATGAAGAGATCCTAGGAACATCGCACTTCCCAACAACTCGTTCTTACCACGCAGAACAGAGTGATGGAAGTCACCCAGAAACTCCAGCTGAGACAGGAGGCGGCCTACCTATTGTTTGAAGAAATTGAAGGCCAAGGAACACTACTAGAACAAGTATTTGTTACAGTTGCACAGCAACTGGAAGGACCTATCAGCGAAGCGATTGTTCAGGAATTCGTTGAGCAAGAAGAAGTAGCACAGAGACAAGTTGAAGCAGCTTGAGCCAAGCTCGAGACCTTTGAGACATAGTAACCCAGACCTGAGTGACTTGGGATGAGTCACAGGTGAGTGTTGGGGGCCTGTTGGCCCTGACCAAGTTTTGAGGTACACTTGGTCATATTTGACCATTTTTGGGACTTCGACAGCTTGTCAAAGATGGAGCACAACGCGAAGCGGAAATCGTGGAAGCTAGACCCTTTTTTTGTGTCCTTTTTTGGTTTTTGGGGATAATGTAATGGGAAATGGATGTCGGCTAAGATTAGTAGAGTGGGATCTATGTGATCGAAGAGTTGTGAGTTGTGCTAAGTGTTAGTAATGATTGTAAATGCTTTGTGCATACTGTAAGAGACTAAGTGCAGGATATTGTAGAAGGCTCTGTGATTTTAGCGCAAGGAAGAAGGATCTAGAGAGCTGCACAGATCTTTTTTCCTATGCGAAGAGTGATTTTGATGGCTTTGTTCTGTAACCTGATTAACTGAAGCTAATAAAGAAGAAGACTTTGTGGATGTAGCCCCAGTGTGGGGGTGAACCACAGTAAATATGTGTGTTGTGCTCTATGCCTCGACCTGATGTGTTTGTCTCTTCCTTTGCTAAGTGATTTGATGTGTTTAGATAGATCTATTTATGCTTTGTGCTTCTGAGATATGAATGAATGTTATATCTAGTATGTACGATGCTTAGTGCTTGATCTGCCAAATCTAATCTATCTTGTTGTGGCTAAGTGCTGAATTTTCTTAGATCTAAGTACATACTGTGATGCTCTGTGCTATCTGTGAAGTATCATAAGGGTTGAATATTGATGAATAATCTATGTTAAGTGATTTCTAAGTGTTATAATCACAGATCTGTGTCCCATCTAATGTTGCAGACACCTGATTCTTGCAACCACCTATGCCTCTACCTCGGGTGAGACTTTATCTGCTTCGCAGGTGTTGCCAAAAGGGCCGGTAGTTAGGGTTTTTTTGGTGCATTGTTGTAGCGTTGAACCCTGGGTTTTTCCCTATGCCAATATATGGAATGGGCATCAAACCCGGTTCCTGTCAATAAGAAACAGGGCACGATTCAAGTTTGTATGGATTTCTGTGATTTGAACGAGGCATCCCTGAAAGACAATTTTCCAACCCTGTTTATCGATCAGATAGTCGATGAATACATGGGTTGTGAAGTATTTTTTTCCATGGCCAGTTTTCTGGGATATAATCAGATTCAAATCAAAATCGGTGACTAAGATAAAATGGATTTTTTTTGTCCTTGGGGTACCTTCGCGTATGGAAAGATTCCTTTTGGCCTGAAGAATATTGGAGATACTTTTCGGTGGGCCATGTCGTTCAATTTTTGAGACCTCAAACACATAGTCGAGGCATACATCGATGACCTAGAATCATGTTCTTGTAATATATCTGATCATCCCACCCATCTATGACTAATCTTTGAGTAATGTCGCTACTATCGGATTCAGTTGAATCCTTACAAGTGCAGTTTTTTCGTGACGTCGGGCCGCCTTTTAGGTTTCATCGTGTCGACAACAGGGATCATGGTCGATCCTCTCAAGGTTGAGGCAATAGTTCAATTGCCTCCCCCATGCAAAATACCCCAGCTTCAGAGCTTACAAAGGTAAGCAAATTGTCTTCGGTGTTTTGTTGCTAATTATGTCGAGATCACTAAATGGTTCATGTGTATTTTGAAAAAATGGGTCCTATTTTTTTGGGATGAAGTTTCTTAGTGCTATTTTGAAGCGTTGAAACATGCCCTGATGTCCACCCCTCTGCTTCGACCTCCTGATTATAACATATATTTATTTTTGTATTTGGTTGTTGTGAATTTAACCATCGGCATGGTCTTGGTCCAGGAAGATGACATGCTCGAAGAGCACATTATATATTATCTTATTCAAGGCCTGGTTGGAATAGAACTCAACTAATCTCATGTTTTGAAACTTTCTTTGGAAGTTTTCCATGTTGTCCAATGGTTTCGTCACTATATATTTCTTCGTAAGACCACCGTCATTTTTGTCGTCAACCCTTTCCAATATGTGTTAACATGACGGGTCATTGGAGAAAATATCAGTAGATGGATAGTTATCCTAGAGGACTTTGACTCAGATTTTGTTTCTGTGAAATCCAAAAATTCATTGGTCATTTTAGAACTAATTTCATAGTTTTCAGTCAAGTCTAGTGATATTATTCCTGAGGAATCGCCTATCAATGGAGATATTTTTATAATTGTGTCTTCGGACCCCTGGTATGGAGATATACTTGTGTCAACATGATGAGTGTCAACAAATTTGACATCAAGAGAGAAACTATCTTATACTCGATGACACTTTGTATCCTTGAAGCGTAGATTGAATTCTTCGATGATGTCTCACACACAAACATCTAGAGATCGGTTTGAGCGACTGTCACACCGGATCATGTGGCAGTCATTTTTATAGGTTGGAAACATCCCAAAAGATTCTACGTGCAGGTTACTTATGGCCCTCATTAATCGAGGATTTTCTGGAGGAGGTTAAGAAGTTCCACCCATGTGATATCTTTTGTCAGAAGATTTGGGCACACCCTACTCCTATTTTTTTGTTCATTGTTGTTGGTCCTTTCACAAAGTGGGGGGTTGACTTTACTATTGTTGATACTGAGAGGGGGGTGAATCAGTATCAAGTACAATTTAAAACCTTTTTCAACTTATACTTAAACCATTCAATTATATCCAATGATAATTGAACAATAGTATAAGAGTTACACCAATACACCATAGTACACCATGCACAATATACGAGAAATAATCAATAGTTATTGTTCAAGGGAAGTAATGACTTCCAAAGGTAGCTACAACTTCCAAATGTAAAGAGAGGGATAAACCTCCAAGAGAAAGATACAATCCTCCAATATCAAGAGAGGGTTTAACTCTCCATCCTTTCCCCTTCCTTCCACCCAAGAATATATGAGAGATAATAAAACTTTAAATTAAATCATCACCATCAACCAACTATCACATAGAACCTGATAATGCTTCATGAGAATTCTTCAAATTCTGCAATTCTTCAATTATTGGAATACTCTAATCCTATAGATAATATTACTCAATGTATTTTCTGAAAGTTCTCCAAGTTTCACTCCTTGAATCCTCCCCAAAAGGGAGTTATAAAAAGAATGGTAGACCTTATGCAATTATGGTTTATTTAGGAGACCGAACTTGTACAGAATTCCCCGTGCTCAATATTTAACATCCAATTCTGAAAATCACACACAAGAAACTATAGTCTGTACTATTT